>LBNU01026888.1:91108-101667 GCA_014162995.1 Artemisia annua | reverse complement strand
TTTTATTATATTTTAATATTAAATGAGTATAAATAAATTACACAAATCACTATTCCAAGCTTCCACAATTATTCTCCAGTATTTTTCAACGATCATAGAATATATAAAGTCCACGAAAATTAGTATGCATGCCAAAAAAATTCAATTCGAAATATTAGGGTTTAATTCATTTTTAGGGTTTTGATTTGCAAATGAATTTCATTCAGCCTCTAACAATTTCGAACATTATTTAATCTGAGTTCTATGTGTTGAATAATGACATGTTCAAAAAATATAATGGAGGCCACAAAAATCGTTTGCCTATTTTGTTATAACTTTTTCCATTCGATTTAGGGTTTTGTTAGTATTTAAATTCCCGTATGATCCAAAGGAACATGCATGAATCGATTATATATCATTTATAAAGATTATAATGATATATAGGGTGATAAAAAAATACCAGAAAGATTTTTGAACCACGTGGATCGAGGCAGAATGAATTTTCTGTTCTCGGCTTGAACAAATCGAAACCAAAATGCACAATTGATCGAAAACCAGGCCACCAAACCTTAACCACGAATTTTCCAGCCTCTTTGACTTTAAACACGTCCAAGAAAAATATTTTGGAAAACCCAGCGAAATTATTAGCCGTCTCTGAGGATTTTAAGAGGGTGTTTTAAGGGTTTTTAATTTTAAATGAAGAATATTAAATTTAGGTAAATATTAGAGGAGGGGGAAAAGGAGATTCGGCCTAATTGATGGATATGAGACCAATTCCTGATTTTGGAAATCCTTCCAAAAATACTTTGTGATTATTCTCATAATTTATATTCATTTATTGAAATTATATACAAAATAAAAAATGTACACGGCCAAAGTTATGATTTTTAAAATGTGACAAATATTTTAGGACATTTATAAATATTGATAATGCTCATGTAAAAATATTACATCTCTATGTTGTCAATATTTTCAGTGTTAAGATTTACTGGTATTTATATAAGTGTTATTGACGTTTTAAGTTATAAGGCATTTTGGTAATTTAAGCACGTTAATTGAAATGTGGTATTACACATTATAACTTCCCGGAAACTAGGTCAAACCTTCCCAAATCATTCCCATAAGCTACCATCACTTAGTATAAGCCTCTTAGGACTTAGGATTAGTCACTAGACACTCTTAGGAACCTAATATAGGCACTAAACCCTAGGCTAAACCCTAAACTCTCACTAGACAAAACTAGGTTAAAAACTAAACCTAAACCCTTAAACCAAGTTACTATAGCACCTCTAAGCACCTATAAGCACCTCAAGCACCTCTAAGCACCTCCCACAAGTAGGTGCATCACCTACTTGTCACCTCCTTCACCCTACGGTTCCATTTCCACCACATAAACCCTAAACCGACTCCATAACCGACTCTAGCTACTTGTAGCTCGTCCTCATCACCCTATAGCTTCACCACATCACCCTATAGCTCTGCTTACTCACCCCTCCCCCTCCTCGACACCACACCACCCCATTTCTTGCTCGCTACTCATAAGGAGCCTATAAATACCCTTGAACCCTCCTCACTTCAAACCACACCTTCCCTTCTTAAACACCTTATACATTCTGGTCCTAGTAGTAGTACACGAGTCTTAGAGGTCCTTGGAGTCGATTAGGGTGAGCCTTGAGGCCTTGTCGAGTTCATTTCCCATCGAGAAAACCCTAAACCCTAGTTAACCCCTCGTTAAACCTTCCCTAGTCACGTAAGCTTTCATACTTGCTTTCTTTAGCTTTAGTTTAGTTCTAGGATAGTATTAAGATGCCTTAGATGCCATAGGAAACCTTGCCTAAGCCTTGATCACTTAAACTTGCTAGTTTTTCTTTTAAAACCATAAAACCTATCGAATTGCCTTTAACATGCTATAAGTCCTTTCCATAAGCCCTAAGCTATTTTAGATAACTTAGATAAGCTAATATTAGTTAAACATAAGCTAGGAAACCTTTTTGTTTCATAAAAATATAGTTTGCATTGAATTAGGACTAGTTTTGCAAAGTTTTCCATGCATAGGGGTATATATGGTAACTTTCTAAAAATAATAAGTCTAGGGACTATTTTTGACATTTATTAGAAGTTATAAGTATAAGGACCCTTTTTGCAAAGTTATAAAACCCTAGGATAAAAAGTTAAATAGTTATAAACTTAAAAGGACTAGTTTTGAAAAAGTTATGAAGTTAAGGGTCTAAATGGAAAATATAGAAAACTTATAAGTTCAAGGGTCATTTCTGTCATTTTCCTAAAATATTGAAGTATAGGGACTAATTGTGTCAAGTCTAGATAGTTATAAACCTAAGTAATATAAGTATTATAAGTTTAGGGTAGATTTTGTAAATATGTTAAACTATCAGGGTATAAAGTAAAAATATTAAAGTTAGAAGCATAACATAATACTAGGGAGCTTCATGTGAGGAGTATTATGTGGATATTTCGTTTTGACGAGTTTGCTGGGCTTACGATTTAAAGTGCCCTGACTCCTCAAACAATTATTACATTTACTTCTGAATTATGATGGCCCGAACGGTGTTATGTTATAACTAAACTCTAATAACAACATAACTCAATAGTAGGGAGCTTCATGTGAGGAGTATTAACTTCTGAATTATGATGGCCTGAACGGTATTATGTTGATAACATAATACAATAGTAAGGAGCTTCATGTGAGGAGTCTTATACTTCTGAATTATGATGGCATGAACGGTGTTGTGTATATCTAAAACCCTAAAAACCCTAAGAATGATTACTTAAGAAAACATAAACAAAACAACTAAAGCTTGACATACATCCATAACTAAAACAACATCAGGATACGTGAGTAAGGCAGTCTAGTTTCCGAGTCACTTTTTGCATCAGTAAGATTTCCCTAAACCCAGGTGAGTTCATAGCCTCACACTTTTTAAATTTCGTGAGTTCATAGCCTCACTCTTTTCTAAATGTTTTACAAACCCTGTGAGGGGGATACTTGCGACTTGCTTTACTTTAAACCGAATACAAGTCTTTTTCTTTGGTTGTTACACGAGTAAACTATATGCCACCACTACATAACTAAAATTCATGAATCTAATCGTTTGGGATATTTTACCCACGCGAACGCGAATATAGTTGATAGATATATTAGAGTTTGACAACTCCCGTTGGTATTAACATCTTTCTGGATGGTACCAATAAGTACTATATTTGAACCCAATGAAGGATTAACTTTGGCAAGTTATTCTTCCCATCCCCTCATGGTTGGGTCAGCAGCCCCCATGACCCGGATTGTTAACATGTGGTTCATGAGCTTTAGTGCAACATACCCCACTCTTGATAATTGTGCATGCATCACAATTATCACACACACACACAACATTTTCCCAGATAGGTGTAACAACGTAGCCCAGGGAACTTGTATTCACTAACATTTAAACCTATGACTCTCACTCAACACCTAGTGTTGACTTTTAAGCATGTATCCTAGGTATATCATTATTACGGAGATATGGCAGAAGGAGGCACTGAACTTGAAGGACTTTCAAACCGGTTATCATTCAAACACAACATACCACTTAGACTTTGGGACCTCATCAATAGTAAAAGTATATCTTTTACTATAAAAACTCTGATAATCAAATGAATGATAACTAAATTTCTATAAACGTCTCTTTTCGAGTCGTTTTCTATTATTGTAACTATGATTCCATGAAGTAATACCCCAACCCTAAATCCGCTGCGAACCGTGAAAATGGGGGTGTTACAGTTAGCTTATTATTGTTCATTTTCATAGCATATCTAATCTAGTTATAAGAAAATGCAATATGTACTACATTATGGGCATAATAATAGGTTGGTAATGTTAATATGGGGTTGTTTTTTGTGTAAAATAGTCGTAATAGAGTTAACTTGCTTGTGCAAACTTGTTGGTTAAAATTGCTCTAAAAATGTCCGTGTTACTTGCAAAACTGTTGCTGTCACAGTGGGTTAACAGTTCAAAACTAGATATATTTTTTTTTCTTGAAGTTATCTGAAAATAAAAAGATCAAGAACCTTATTAGAATAGGATTGTACTGATATAACTGATTGTACAAGATTACTGATTTAGTGGTTTGAGTACTTTATTAGCAAGTTTTAGTTCACAATTTAATGTTGCTGTGATTGCAGTTAATATATATGAAGTAAATATTTGTTCTAGAATTTGAACATTCACTGAACTGAATTGAGTCTATAACACATGATGGTTTCATGGGACCTAGATAGCAGCACCTAAGTAGAATTGCCTTTGAATACATATGGTGTAGTCTTGGTCTCCTGGACATCTTATGCTTCTTTATGCAAAACCATTTGAAATTAAGGTAAGTAAAGTAGGGGTTTAGACAATTCACTCACGTATCCTGGGGGTAGTGTAGGTGTGTGTATGTCAAGTCTTAGTTTAGGTTTTCTCAACTAATCACTCTTAAGGTTTTTATATATAACATAACACCGTTCGGGCCATCGTAATCCAGATGTATCACTCCTCACATGAAGCTCCCTACTATTGTATTAAGTTATCAACATAATACCGTTCGGTCCATCATAATTCAGAAGTATATAACTCCTCACACGAAGTTCCCTATTATTGAGTTATGTTGTTATTAGGTTTAGTTATAAAATAACACCGTTCGGGCCATCATAATTTAGAGGTCATGCAATAATCGTTTGAGGAGCCAGGGCACTTTAAATCGTAAACCCAGTAAACTCGCCAAAACGAAATATCCACATGATACCCCTCACATGAAGCTCCCTAGTATTGTGTTATGCTTCTAACTTAAAATAGGTTTTTCACTTATATGAAAATGGTCTGTTTATACTCTTCAAGTTTACATATTTACACTTTCTACCCTAAATTTATAAACTTATAACATTTGAGCATATAACTTTCTAACTTTTGCACATTTAGTCCCTATACTTATATATTTTAGAGAAATGGCAGATATGGTCCTTAAACTATACTAACTTTCAATATTTACCCTTTATACCCTTAACTTAACAATATTTGCAAAACTAGTCCTTTTAAGTTTATAACTTATTTTACTTTCTATCCTAAGGTTTTAGAACTTTGCAAAAAGAGTCCTTATACTTATAACTTTTAAGAAATGTCAAAATCAGTCCCTAGACTTCATATTTTCAGAAATTTACAATATATACCCCTATGCATGAAAACTATTACAAAACTAGTCCTTTTTCCATGCAAATTATATTCTAATGAGATAATTAAGTTTCCTAGCTTATGTTTAGTTAATATATACTTAACTAAGTCTCCTAATTCAGATTATATCATATAATAAGGCAATTTAGCACATTAACAAGTATTTATCTAAAATTAGGGTTTCTAAATGAAAACTTCCAAAAGAAAAGGTTCAAGGCTACTCTAAGGCTCCTAAGGCATAACCTAAGTGTTCTAGGTCAGTACTAAGGCTACTAGGATCACGGTTGAGGCTTACCTAGGTCGTGCAAGGCTTAACGTGACCTATTAGGGTTTCACGGCCAAAAACTTAACTCGACAAGGGATCAAGGCTATTGTACTCGACTCCTAAGGGTTCTAATGATCTAGTACTACAGAAATGTATGTGATAGAGAAGAGAAGGAGGTGTGAAGAGAAAGGAAGGGAGGGGGTCGCTATTTATAGGGTGCGTGGGAGTAGCGAACAAGAAAACAAAGAAGGAGGTGGTGAGGAGGGGGAGGTGACTATGCAGAGCTAGGTGGTGACTAATGGTGCCTATATGGTGATGAGTACAAGCTACAACTAGCTAGGGGGGCTGCCCTAGGCCGGTTGTGGTGGTGGTGAAGCTAACGAGCCAAGGTGGTGACAAGGAGGTGATGCACCTCCTTGCTTGCTTGCTTGTAAGGTTCTAGGTTGCTAGCTTAGTATAAGGGAGGTGTTAGGGTGCTAGCTTGTGTGTTTTGAGGTGCTAAGGTAGCTTGGTTTAGGTTTTAGGTTTTGTTTTAACCTAGTTTTGCCTAGAAAGAGTTTAGGGTTTTGCCTAGGGTTTAGTGCCTAATTTAGTGTCCTATGAGTGTTTAGTGACTACTATTAAGTCCTAGGAGGCTCATACTAAGCGGTGGTAGCTTATGGTGAAGATTTGGGAAAGTTTAACCTAGTTTCCAGGAAGTTATGACCTAGTTAGGGTTTTGTGCTTATGGGACTTGTACCTGAGTTCTAGGGAGTTGTACTATGTTCTAGGGAGTCTAATATAACCTAAAGTTGCTATTGTAACTCATACCTAAGCATTGAGCACTTTCAAGCTAGTTCAGATAAGCAATTAGGGTTTTAAAGTTAACCGTAAACACATAGGTGCAATTAGGGTTTTCTGATAAGTATAGTGTACTAGAGTGATAGTTTACTTAGTGAAATTATGTTTAAAACCTAGACTTGACATACCTGGATGTTTACATCAAGTAAACATAGTAGTGGTTGGCATAGGTGGATACGTGAGCTTGTCTAGAGGTTATATAGGCAATAGTGGTATAGCAAAGCAAACATTTTACTCGGGAAATAGCTATAGGCATTTCTAACCTAGATTGTGCTTAGTGAGGGCCTAAGTTAAGTTAGTAAGGCTTAACTAACCTATGGGAAGCTAGTAGGGAAGTTAGTGGATTGTTACAGTCTCCCATCCTAAAAGAAAATCTCGTCCCAAGATTTGGTTAGTGTTAGTGGGCGAGGGTGAGAATAGATGGGGATATTTAGCATGGATTTGATCCTCTCGTTCCCAAGTATACTCTGGTCCTCTCTCAGAGTCCCTGCGTACCTTGACGATAGGAATCCGGTGGTGTTTTAGATTTTTGATCTCTCGGTCCATGATTTCGATTGGTTCCTCTATGAAATTGAGCTTATCATCCAATTGAAGCTCTTTCGTAGGAACGATGAGTGATTCATCCGATAAACACTTCTTAAGGTTTGAGACGTGAAACGTATCATGTATATTACTTAGTTCATTCGGCAATTCAAGTCGGTATGCCACTGGATCAATTCGTTCTAAAACCTTAAATGGTCCAAGGTATCTCGGGCTAAGCTTTCCTTGCTTTCCGAGATGAAAGACACCTTTCCTAGGTGAAACTTTCAACATAACCTTGTCTCCGACTTGAAATTCTAAAGGCTTACGTCTTACATCGGCATAACTCTTTTGCCGATCCCTTGCGGCTTGTAAGCGTTGTCGGATTTGAACTATTTTCTCATTAGTCTCATGGATTATCTCTGGACCCGTAAGTTGAACTTCTCCAACTTTGGCCCAGCAGGCAGGGGATCTGCACTTTCATCCATAAAGTGCTTCATACAGTGCTGCCTTAATACTAGAGTGATAACTATTATTATACGAGAATTCTATCAACGGTAAGTGTTTCTCCCATCCTTTTCCAAAATCTATCACACATGCTCGAAGCATATCCTCGAGTGTTTGGATAGTTCTTTCACTTTGACCGTCGGTCTACGGATGATATGCCGTACTCATGTCTATCTGAGTACCTAAGGCCTTTTGCATAGATTGCCAAAATCTAGATGTGAAACGAGAATCACGATCTGATATGATAGATATTGGCACTCCATGTCGGGAAACTATCTCCTTGAGGTACAACCTAGCAAGGGTTTCCATATCATCTGTTTCTCGTATAGGAATGAAGTGAGCTGATTTCGTAAGGCGATCAACTAATACCCAAATAGTATCATGCCCGTTGGATGTTCTAGGTAATTTAGTGATAAAATCCATTGTAATTCTTTCCCAATTCCAAATGGGAATCTCAGGCTGTACCAATAAGCCGAATGGCTATTGACATTCAGCCTTTACTCTAGAACATGTTAAACACTTGCCCACATATCTAGCAATGGATGCCTTCATGTCGGGCCACCAATAGTGTTTCTTCAGATCCTGATACATCTTGTCAGAACCTGGGTGGATGGAGTACTTAGATTTATGGGACTCGTGCATTATGATGTTCCTTAAGTTACCATGATAAGGTAACCATCTCCGACCCTTAATACAACGAGTTCCATCTGAACGTATTTCAAAAGCCTTATCCATCCCTCGTAATTTCTCAATTCTACGATCTTCCTTTTCGAGGGCTTCATTTTGGGATTGAGTATTCTAGATGGTAAATCCGAATGAAGAGTCATAACTAAAGACCTAACTCAAAGTGGTTTGATTTGTTCCTTACGACTCAAAGCATCTGCTACTACGTTAGCTTTGCCAGGGGGGTAACGAATCTCACAATCGTAATCAGTGAGCAGTTCTATCCATCGACGTTGTCTCATGTTCAACTCTTTTTGATTAAGAATATGCTGTAGGCTTTTGTGATAGGTGAAAACCGTACACTTAGTGCCATACAGATAATGTCTCCATATTCTTAGAGTGAACACTACTCCTCTTAATTCTAGATCGTGTGTAGTGTAATTTTCCTCATGCGATTTAAGTTGTCTTGATGCATAAGCGATTACCTTATCTCTTTGCATCAATACAGCTCCAAGACCTGGACGCGAAGCATCACAGTAAACAACCAAATCGTTGTTTCCCTCTGGTAAATGCTAAGATCGGAGCTTCACACAACTTTCTCTTCAAAAGTTGGAAAGCTATCTCTTGGTCTTTTTCCCAGACAAATTTCCTATTTTTCTAGGTTAATTCCGTCAAAGGTTTTGCAATTTTTGAAAATCCCTCAATAAACCTTCGATAATAACCCGCGAGTCTTGATGAGTGTGTAAATACTCATCATTTTTATCATATTTTAACTGCCAAAACACGTGAAAACACTCGGAAACACATCCAAATACTGAAAATATCCCAAAGATCGTGTTTTATATGTTTTAAATGCAAAATGATTAAAAACAGATGAAAATCGTACAAAGTTTGCATAATTGGCAGTTTCAGTCCCCCAACTTTCAAAACTTGACAAAATTAGTCCCTGAGCATTTATTTTAAAAGAAAAGTCAAACCAAGTCCTTTAAAATCAAAAATGATCTTTGGGTGAAAAGCTTTCAAAAAGTTACAAGTTTAGTCCCTGAAGTTTCACATTTGGCAAGCTTGGTCCCTGAACTTTCAGAAATGACAGAAATGGTCCTTGGTGAAGAGAAAGTCAACATAAGTCCTCCAACAATCCCAAAATGACAAATGTGGTCCTTTTAATGAGTTTGGAAAATTGGCAGCTTTGGTACTTTGGTTATCAGCAAATTACATTTTTGGTCCTTGTGTTTACTAAACATAAAACCAAAAGTTAAACACTTAACTAAGCCTACACTTAAATAACCCAAAACCTAAACCCACCAGCCCAATTGCTTTTCCAGCCCACCACAATTATAAACCCAAATACCCAGACCCACGTTTTATAACCCAAAGTCAAATAGCGGGTCAACCTTTCCCCTACCTTTTCCCCATTCCCCGTTTATCCAACAGTACTCCATCACCACACCCCGACCACCACCTGCAACACTCAACCTCACCTCAAAAGCTCCCCATCACATTCCCCCACCCCACTAACCTTCTCCAAACCATACCTAACCCCTTAAATCCAAGCTGGCAATCCAAAAGCCATTACAACTTTTTCCCGCCAAATTTGAATAGAGGGCCTGGATCACTTGAACTTTAATTGGACGAGTGGGATTTGATCAAGAAAGCACAAGGAAGCTTTTTGCATGGTTTTCTCTCACTGAAGAAGCACAAGGAAGCAAGGAAGACCTAATTCGAAAGTAGTATAAATAGGACCTTTGTTGTAAGCTTTAAGCATCCCATCTTAGTTATATTTTCTGTATTCTCTTTTATTTCAGTATTGTATTTCTAAATTTTAAGTTTAATTGAAGTTTAATCCAAGTTTGTTTCAAATTCGAAATTTGCCTCCTTTTCTTAAAGTCTTGAATTTCATTCAAAAGTTGTTGTTTCTGGTTTAAAAATGTTACTTAAGTGTTAGTTAGTTAGTTTGAATCAAAAGAAAACCAGAAAACAAGCAAAGAAAAAGAAAAGAAAAATACAAAGAAAATCTCAAAAAAAAAATATATATATATAAGAAAGAAGAAAAATAGAAGATCCAAAGGTTGATGAAGATGGTTTAGAACCTCATGGGAGGTACATAGGTGGTTCTTGTTCTTGGTACCCAGAATTCTCACAAGCTTGGATGCCAAGTAGGTTTTCAAGCCACAAATTTGATCATATGTTGTGATTTTTGCTCATTGTTGTTGTTAGTTAGTAATCTGTGTCTCTTTCAATCTGCTTTAGCATATTTTAAGTTAATTAGCTGATTAGGGTTTTTGATTTAGTGGTCTACTTGTTTAATTAGTGAAAACAGTCCATTAAGGGGTGTTTGGTTCAGTTTTTTTTACTGTGTCCTAGTTGTTTATTGTAGTAATAGTTGGTTCAAGGTAGTCACCTAGGATCATATTAGCTCAGATTAGTCATCTATTTGGTCACAATTTCAGAAAAAAGTCAAACTCACACACAAATTTATCCACAGCTCAACTGTTGGTGGATTTGTGCTTCAAATCTGTGAATTCAACTCTAAAATAGTTTAGATTGGTAAAATTGATTTGCAATAGGCTTAATAAACATCAA
>LBNU01026888.1:54845-91101 GCA_014162995.1 Artemisia annua | reverse complement strand
TTTTCTGTATTCTCTTTTATTTCAGTATTGTATTTCTAAATTTTAAGTTTAATTAAAGTTTAATCCAAGTTTGTTTCAAATTCGAAATTTGCCTCCTTTTCTTAAAGTCTTGAATTTCATTCAAAAGTTGTTGTTTCTGGTTTAAAAATGTTACTTAAGTGTTAGTTAGTTAGTCTGAATCAAAAGAAAACCAGAAAACAAGCAAAGAAAAAGAAAAGAAAAATACAAAGAAAATCTAAAAAAAAAATATATATATAAGAAAGAAGAAAGAAGAAAAATAGAAGATCCAGAGGTTGATGAAGATGGTTTAGAACCTCATGGGAGGTACATAGGTGGTTCTTGTTCTTGGTACTCAGAATTCTCCCAAGCTTGGATGCCAAGTAGGTTTTCAAGCCACAAATTTGATCATATGTTGTGATTTTTGCTCATTGTTGTTGTTAGTTAGTAATCTGTGTTTCTTTCAATCTGCTTTAGCATATTTTAAGTTAATTAGCTGATTAGGGTTTTTGATTTAGTGGTCCACTTGTTTAATTAGTGAAAACAGTCCATTAAGGGGTGTTTGGTTCAGTTTTTTTTACTGTGTCCTAGTTGTTTATTGTAGTAATAGTTGGTTCAAGGTAGTCACCTAGGATCATATTAGCTCAGATTAGTCATCTATTTGGTCACAATTTCAGAAAAAGTCAAACTCACACACAAATTTATCCACAGCTCAACTGTTGGTGGATTTGTGCTTCAAATCTGTGAATTCAACTCTAAAATAGTTTAGATTGGTAAAATTGGTTTGCAATAGACTTAATAAACATCAAGTAGTCATCTGTGGTAAATCAAAATTCACTAAAGTCAAGATTTTCAAAAATCTCATAAAGTCAAAGTTGCATACTCAGTTTTTGAGCAAAAGTTAAATCATTTTCTAGGATTCATTTGTTGATAAAATTGGATAAGGATTGTTGATTTTGGATCCCTGTTAGCTTGTTTATCTTTCTCAAAAAGAAAATCCAAGTTTGAAATCCATTTGCCCATTTTAATTTGATTGTGAAGTTGCCTATTGGACTGAGAACTTCCCCTGCATCCAGGATTTTGCAAATTTTCATTTGGCCCTAGATTGTTCATTTTTAGGTGTAATCCCTTAATTCTTGTTGATTTAGATAGCCCCCTAGGTAGAGTTTATACCTTAAGTTTTAGTTTACCCTAGACTGCTTATTAACTGCTTTTTGAGAAGCCAACTTTTAGCCCTTTTGAGACTGCATGCTGTTTGATCTCAGTGTGAACTTAGATTGATTGATCTTGTTGTGTTCTTGATCATAGATGTTGTTGTTATTGTTCCTTAGTGTTCTTGTTGCTGTTGTTGTTTATTCAGTTGAATAAGCTTTTGAGAGCTTATTGCTTATTCTAGCTTATTTGCTGTTATTGCTTGTGTTCTTGCTATTGTTTGTCTTGTTCATGGTTATGATCTTGCTGTTGTTCTTGTTAAGTCTCTTCTTGTTATTGAATATGTTGTTGTTTATTGTTGTTATTGTTGTTGTTCTGCTTGTTTAAGCTTATTGAGCTTATCAGCTTATTGGCTTGTGGTATTGTGTGAATTTCCAAAACAAAATTTTAAAGAAACAATCTTTGAACAAAGAACAAAACTTTGACCTTGAATCTGTTAAGGGTGTGAATCTGGAATTGAGATTTGTTTAAGTTGTTGTGTGTTAAAAATCTGTTTTACAAAAAGGATTTGAGTTTGTGTTCAGAATAGAAAGGAAAGAAAAGAAAAAAAAAATTATTTGTTCAAAAAGTAAGGCCTGGGATTCGAACCCAGGACCTCACCCTTCACATAGACACAACATACAACACAAACACCATCTGCCCTAGGGACTTCTCGTGTATATCTTTGCAACATTTAATGTTTAACTAAGTGCTTGCCTGATTTGCTTATTTATATTAACTAGCTTAATTTTTCTTATTTTCTGCTTATTGGTAATCATTCCCAGCTTGTTCATATTTTTCATAGATTAAGTTCAGCTTGTAATATTTTTCCAAAGAGTTTCATAATTTTTAGAATTGTAATTTAATTACTAGAACTTAATTAGTGTTATTTAGTATTTAATTCGTATTAATTAGGATTTTTATTAAATTTTTAATTTTCTTTTTTCTAAAATTTTCTTTTGTCTTTTAGTGCGTAAGAAAAGTATTTGTAGACTCGTAGGACCTTTCGTGTTTAAATTTTACGTTTTATCTTGAGCGTGACGTTTATTTTTAAATAAACGTTACGTGTTTGTTTTTAATTGTGATTTAGGATTCCCGATACCTAAATTTGTTTCCCATAGTGTTTTAGGATTCCCCTAGTTTGCCAATTGCCTTTTGTTCCCTTTAGGTTAATTTGTCTGATCTTGTTGTATTCTTGATCATAGATGTTGTTGTTATTGTTCCTTAGTGTTCTTGTTGCTGTTGTTGTTTATTCAGTTGAATAAGCTTTTGAGAGCTTATTGCTTATTCTAGCTTATTTGCTGTTATTGCTTGTGTTCTTGCTATTGTTTGTCTTGTTTATGGTTATGATCTTGCTGTTGTTCTTGTTAAGTCTCTTCTTGTTATTGAATATGTTGTTGTTTATTGTTGTTATTGTTGTTGTTCTGCTTGTTTAAGCTTATTGAGCTTATCAGCTTATTGGCTTGTGGTATTGTGTGTGAATTTCCAAAACAAGATTTTAAAGAAACAATCTTTGAACAAAGGACAAAACTTTGATCTTGAATCTGTTAAGGGTGTGAATCTGGAATTGAGATTTGTTTAAGTTGTTGTGTGTTAAAAATCTGTTTTACAAAAAGGATTTGAGTTTGTGTTCAGAGTAGGAAGGAAAGAAAAGAAAAAAAATTTATTTGTTCAAAAAGTAAAGCCTGGGATTCGAACCCAGGACCTCACCCTTCACATAGACACAACATACAACACAAACACCATCTGCCCTAGGGACTTCTCGTGTATATCTTTGCAACATTTAATGTTTAACTAAGTGCTTGCCTGATTTGCTTATTTATATTAACTAGCTTAATTTTTCTTATTTTCTGCTTATTGGTAATCATTCCCAGCTTGTTCATATTTTTCATAGATTAAGTTCAGCTTGTAATATTTTTCCAAAGAGTTTCATAATTTTTAGAATTGTAATTTAATTACTAGAATTTAATTAGTGTTATTTAGTATTTAATTCGTATTAATTAGGATTTTTATTAAATTTTTAATTTTCTTTTTTCTAAAATTTTCTTTTGTCTTTTAGTGCGTAAGAAAAGTATTTGTAGACTCGTAGGACCTTTCGTGTTTAAATTTTACGTTTTATCTTGAGCGTGACGTTTATTTTTAAATAAACGTTACGTGTTTGTTTTTAATTGTGATTTAGGATTCCCGATACCTAAATTTGTTTCCCATAGTGTTTTAGGATTCCCCTAGTTTGCCAATTGCCTTTTGTTCCCTTTAGGTTAATTTGTTTTCATCCTCGTTCGTTAATTTTCCAATTTCGTTAATTTAACATACAACAAAACCAAACAATCTTTCGCACCCAAACATACAAGTCTTTAATCTCGATCTTTAACGAAGCTTTCCATTCACACCTCGTTGGGGTACGACTCGGGAAATCACTTCCCGGTCTCACAAATATCACATTGCACGAGTTTACGAGGTAATCTTTTTCCTAAAAGGTTTACTTGTATTTCTCCACGTCTTGTTGTCACTCACGATAACATTGACCTCACTTTGTTGATATTTTTGAATACTTGTTGTTTTACACACCAAAATACAACGAATCAAGTCTTAAGAATTGTCGTATTTCGGTAGGATTCGTAGGATACGGCCAATTCTTGACGGCTATGATTTGTGCAGGATAGACACGAAGTCCTTGTTTATCTATCAAGTGTTTGAGAAATTGCACGGTACTAATCTAGAATTCGCACTTAGAGAACTTTGCATAAAGTTTCTCTGTCTTAAGTAATTCTAGGATTATTCTCAAATGTTGAGCGTGCTCTTCCTCGTTACGAGAATAGATAAGGATATCATCTATGAACACTATGACAAATTTATCCAAGTATGGTTTACACACCCGGTTCATGAGATCCATGAAAACCGTTGGTGCATTTGTCAAACCAAATGGCATCACTTGAAATTCATAGTGCCCATATCTCGTTCTGAAAGCGGTCTTAGGGATATCTTCTTCCCTCACTCTCAGTTGATGATAACCAGATAGTAAGTCGATTTTTGAATAAATACTCGAACCTTGAAGCTGATCAAACAAGTCATCAATCCTGGGTAATGGGTATCGATTTTTGATAGTAAGTTTGTTCAATCCACGATAATCGATACACATCCTAAAAGATCCGTCTTTCTTCTTAACGAATAGGACAGGAGCTCCCCAGGGTGATGTACTTGGACGTATGAAACCTCGATCGGCTAATTCCTAGAGTTCTTCAGAGAGTTCCTTCATCTCTGAAGGGGCTAACCTATAGGGGGTTGGGCTATAGGTGCCGCTCCGGGAATTAAGTCGATTTGAAATTCTATTTGACGAACGGGAGGTAAGCCATGTAAATCCTTAGGAAAAACTTCTGGGTATTCCCTGACTACAGGGATCTCATCTAGTTGTTTTTCATCTGGCTTAGTCTCGGTTACTTGAATAATGAAGACTTGACAACCTCTTGAGATGTATCGTTCCGTTTTGATACATGAGATGAAGTTAAGACGAGTCTTACTTTGATCTCCTCGGATAATTAAAGTTTCATCGTTGATAGGTACATTGATGATTTTCTCGTTACAAAGAATCTTAGCTTAATTCTTGGACAACCAATCCATTCCCACAACAACGTCAAAACTACCGAGTCTCATGGGTAGAAGATCGATTTTGAATGGGTGGTTTAGTAAGGTTAGCGTACAACCCTTAAGGACGGTGTTAGTACTAACTAGGTTTCCGTCGGCCATTTCTATCTCATAGTAAGTATCTAAAGCTATGGGTTTGATCCTAAGTCCGTGACTACGCTCGGATCTTGCGGATCGTTTCTATCCCTCAACATGTAAGCTCTACCTTGGGCACCATCAGTATTTTTCTTTGGACATTTATTTGAATAGTGTCCCTTTTCTCCGCAGGCATGACAAATGACTGTTGCTGGTGGCGGATTACCCTCAGTTGTTGGTCCTTTGTGCCTGCAATCCTTTGTCTGATGGCCCACCTTGTTACATGTATTACACTTAATGAAACAAGGCCCTGTGTGATGCCAGTTGCATTTCTTACACAGAGGGGCTTTCCCAACATAACCACTTCCCTCATTTGGAGTGGCGGCATACGCTTTCGTATTATCTTGCCTTGGGTTTGGTTGAGGATAGGGGTTAGTACGATTATAACTGTTAGTGTTACGGGTGTTTCCGAAAGCTCTCCCATCGTGGAACTTTCATTTATTATCGTTGGGCACTGGCACAGTGTTGTGCTTTGTTACTTGGTACATTAACCTCAAAGTTATGTTAATGGCTTCCTCTAAAGTTTGAGGTTTAGAGGCTGTAACATTCCCTTCGATACTCCGGGGCAAACCTCCGATGAAAACTTCTATTGTCTTTTCAACAGTTGGCAACATTGTAGGACAAAAAGTTGCTAACTCTTGAAATCTCCTAATATAAGTTTTAACATCGCTCCCCTTAACAGTCAAGTTATATAATTCATCCTCCATTTTCTTGACTTCTGTTCGAGGACAGTATTTCTTAATCATAAGATTCTTAAACTCAGTCCAGGTGATCTCATATGCCTCTTCTATTCCTATGGGTTGGGCATACGAGTTCCACCAGGATAATGCTTCCTCGGTAAGAGTACCAGTAGCAAACTTAACTCTACAATCCTCAGTGTAGTTACTACGGGAGAATACTGATTCACATCTCTCAAACCAGTGAATCAATCCTATGGCCCCTTCTGTCCCCTTAAAATTAAAGGGTTGACAGCTCATGAATTCCTTGTAGTTACTCTTCTTCACTACAGGAATTTCGGGGTTTCTAGCCATGTTAGCATTCCTAGCTTCTAGTGCTGCAGTTACACTGTCAGCAACTAGTCGCCCAATGTCTTCCTGAGTCATGGCGGGTGTAGCGGGAGTAGTAGGAGTAGTTGATCTTTTACGTGCCATTCTATAGACGTTCTCAAGATTAGTTGGGATAAAAATAATGTCATTTCCAATTTAGACATTCTTGCAAGATCTAACTGATAGAGTCTTGCGTATAGACGGGTTACAAGTTCTAATTCTTAGAACATTGTCTGATACCGGAGTAATAGAGAGTAGGGAATCCTAAATCTAAAAGGGCGGATTTCCTAATAAGATTCACTATATTTCACGAAAGTTCGTTTTCCAGTCTAAAGGCATAGTGATACTATCCTAAAGATTCTAATCGTTATAAGTTTTAGCATTTCCTAGTTTTTAAAATTCCTAATGACCTCGAGTTCTCTAAAACCTAAGGTAGGTCTATAGTGATTTCCTAAAATATAAGGCATAGGGGATCCTAGTATAGGCAAATTATAATTTCTATAACGACTTGTTCCTATATCCTACAGGGTGAAAACTTAACGCATACTACCTAATAGATTACCTATATAACTAAATCTATAACCTTACTAGTTTGCTCCTTTGTTGTTTTTAAGTTCTTGGATTGCTTCTAATAGATCTCTTATGTCAGACTTATGACTATCCCTAATATCTTCAATGATCATTTCTATAGTGGAAAGTCTAACATGTGCGGTAACTCGTCAGAGTGTCCCTCATACTTTGTTTGTAACTTAAAGATTTGACCACGTGTTTTCTCTAATTCATTCTCTAACCTAGTGTAATCTTTTTGAATTCTTATCCTACCTTTTCCTAAGTCACTTATCTTAGTTTCGACTTCTTCTATACGCCCTAAAGATAACTTATCTAAATGACTAAGTATATCTTCTATTTGCTCTTCATGTCTTTCTAAGGGTGTTTTGTAAGAACTATTTCCTATTTCAAACCTAGGGGAAGGCAAAGGTGGTATAGTACGTAATTTCTTACGGGGCGGGGAATCTATTTCGGGAACACATTGATCTTGACTAGTATAGTGAGGTATAGATGGGGTAGGTGTTAAAGTAGGCACTATAGGAATGTCACTACCATATGCTTGCATATACCCATTTTGAAAAAGTGGTTATAGCTTAGGAAAAATCCTTTTGTTCTCTATAACCAAGGCTCTGGTACCAATTTGTAACACCCCCATTTTTCATAGATCGCAGCGGATTTAGAGTTGGGGTATTACTTCATGGAAACAAAGACAATATAATAGAAAACGACTCGAAAAGAGATGTTTTTGAAAAAGGTGTTATCATTCATTTATTCATCAGAGTTTTTACAGTAAAAGATATACTTTTACCAAAAGAGAGGTCCCTAAGATACGTTTTTAGGCAAAAACTGATGAATGATAACTATTATGGACGTCCTCATGTCCAGTTCTTCTCCGTGCCAGGGTTCCTAAAGAGCTTAGTTACCTAGGATAACATGCTTAAAAGTCAACACTAAGGTTGAGTGAGAGTCATAGGTTTAAGTAGATAGAGTGTGAATACAAGTTCCACAGGGTTTAGCTTAAACCCTATGTGTGGAAAAGTTAGTGATGGTAGGTATATTACACTAAGCTCATGAACCACACGTTAACAGTCCGGGTCATGGGGTCTGCAGACCAACCATGAGGGGACGGGAAGGATAACTTTGCCAAAGTTAATCCTTCAGAGAGGGTTCCAATATAGTACTTATTGATACCCTCCAGTGAGAGGTAGTAACAACGGGAGTTGTCAAACTTCAATAGATCTATCAACTATATTCGCGTTCACTTGTGTAAAATATCACAAGTGATTAGATTCTTGAATTTGGTTATGTAGTAGTGGCAGATAGTTTACTCGTGCAACAACCAAAGAAAAAGACTTGTATTCGGTTTAAAGCATGTATCCCCCTCATAGGGTTGTAAAGCATTTAAAAGTGAGGCTATGAAAACTCACCTAGGTCTTAAGGTAAGTAAAGTAGGGGTTTAGACAATTCACACACGTATCCTGGGGGTAGTGTAGGTATGTGTATGTCAAGTCTTAGTTTAGGTTTTCTCAACTAATCACTCTTAAGGTTTTTATATAACTTAACACCGTTCGGGCCATCGTAATCCAGAGGTATAACTCCTCACATGAAGCTCCCTACTATTGTATTATGTTATCAACATAATACCGTTCGGGCCATCATAATTCAGAAGTATATAACTCCTCACACGAAGTTCCCTATTATTGAGTTATGTTGTTATTACATTTAGTTATAACATAACACCGTTCGGGCCATCATAATTCAGAGGTCATGCAATAATCGTTTGAGGAGCCAGGGCACTTTAAATCGTAAACCCAGCAAACTCGTCAAAACGAAATATCCACACGATACCCCTCACATGAAGCTCCCTAGTATTGTGTTATGCTTCTAACTTAAAATAGGTTTTTCACTTATATGAAAATAGTCTGTGTATACCCTTCAAGTTTACATATTTACACTTTCTACCCTAAACTTATAAACTTATAACATTTAAGCATATAACTTTCTAACTTTTGCACATTTAGTCCCTATACTTATATATTTTAGAGAAATGGCAGAAATAGTCCTTAAACTATACTAACTTTCAATATTTACCCTTTATACCCTTAACTTAACAATATTTGCAAAACTAGTCCTTTTAAGTTTATAACTTATTTTACTTTCTATCCTAAGGTTTTAGAACTTTGAAAAAAGAGTCCTTATACTTATAACTTTTAAGAAATGTCAAAATCAGTCCCTAGAATTCATATTTTCAGAAATTTATAGTATATACCCATATGCATGAAAACTATTGCAAAACTAATCCTTTTTCCATGCAAATTATATTCTAATGAGATAATTAAGTTTCCTAGCTTATGTTTAGTTAATATATACTTAACTAAGTCTCATAATTCATATTATATCATATAATAAGGCAATTTAGCACCATAAACAAGTATTTATCTAAAATTAGGGTTTCTAAATGAAAACTTCTAAAAGAAAAGGTTCAAGGCTACTCTAAGGCTCCTAAGGCATAACATAAGTGTTCTAGGTCAATACTAAGGCTACTAGGATCAAGGTTGAGGCTTACCTAGGTTGTGCAAGGCTTAACGTGACCTATTAGGGTTTCTCGGCCAAAAACTTAACTCGACAAGGGATCAAGGCTATTGTACTCGACTCCTAAGGGTTCTAATGATCTAGTACTACAGAAATGTATGTGATAGAGAAGAGAGGGACGTGTGAAGTGAAAGGAAGGGAGGGGGTCGCTATTTATATGGTTCGTGGGAGTAGCGAGCAAGAAAACAAAGAAGGATGTGGCGAGGAGGGGGGAAGGTGACTATGCAGAGCTAGGTGGTGACTAATGGTGCCTATATGGTGATGAGGACGAGCTACAACTAGCTAGAGGGCTGCCCTAGGCCGGTTGTGGTGGTGTTGAAGCTAACGAGCCAAGGTGGTGACAAGGAGGTGATGCACCTCCTTGCTTGCTTGCTTTTGAGGTGCTAGGTTGCTAGCTTAGTATAAAGGAGGTGCTAGGGTGCTAGCTTGTGAGTTTTGAGGTGCTAAGGTAGCTTGGTTTAGGTTTTAGGTTTTGTTTTAACCTAGTTTTGCCTAGAAAGAGTTTAGGGTTTTGCCTAGGGTTTAGTGCCTAATTTAGTGTCCTATGAGTGTTTAGTGACTAATATTAAGTCCTAGGAGGCTCATACTAAGTGGTGGTAGCTTATGGTGAAGATTTGGGAAAGTTTAACCTAGTTTCCGGGAAGTTATGACCTAGTTAGGGTTTTGTGCTTATGGGACTTGTACCTGAGTTCTAGGGAGTTGTACTATGTTCTAGGGAGTCTAATATAACCTAAAGTTTCTATTGTAACTCATACCTAAGCCTTGAGCACTTTCAAGCTAGTTCAGATAAGCAATTAGGGTTTTAAAGTTAACCGTAAACACATAGGTGCAATTAGGGTTTTCTGATAAGTTTAGTGTACTAGAGTGATATTTTACTTAGTGAAATTATGTTTAAAACCTAGACTTGACATATCGGGATGTTTACATCAAGTAAACATAGTAGTGGTTGGCATAGGTGGATACGTGAGCTTGTCTAGAGGTTATATAGGCAATAGTGGTATAGCAAAGCAAAAATTTTACTCGGGAAATAGCTATAGGCATTTCTAACCTAGATTGTGCTTAGTGAGGGCCTAAGTTAAGTTAGTAAGGCTTAGCTAACCTATGGGAAGCTAGTAGGGAAGTTAGTGGGTTGCTACAGAGGCTCGCCGAGGCTTTGAGACAATTGAAGGAGCAACCTCCTACTCCCCATTCTGCATAAACATTTGTTGCTTAATGTACACTTCGTGTTTTATACACATTTTGTTTTAAAGTAGTACGGTAGATTTGGAAAACTTAGTGAATTATACACATTTTGTTAAGAAGTGGTCCATCCGGTAGGATTTGGTTTGTTACACTTCGTGTAATTCACATTTGGTTTAGAAGTTGTACGTTAGGTAGGATTTCATAAACTATGTAATATGATATTTGAATGTTTGGCTGATAATTAATTTGGGTTTCAATTGCGCGTTCGGAAGTATTTAGTTTTGGATATTTGTATATTACGGGAAAATTAGCTAAATGCATTTTTATATATAAAAATGCATTTTATTGTGACGGAATTATTTCGGTGACACTCCGTTGAAAACTCGTTACAATTTTACACCGTTTCATATCTGTTACAATTGCATACCGTTGCAGAATCCATTGCTAATTTTTGTCGTTGCAAATCTATTGCAAAGTTATTCCGTTGCAATTTCATAGCAAACTTATTCCGCTGCAATCTTGTACCAAATATTATCCGTCGCAATTTCTTTACGAAATCTATCGTAACAAAACCGTAGAAAAACTATTGGAGTATGATCCGTTGCAAAACCGGTTGCTAATTTAGAACGGATTTTCCTTGGTTGGAAAGCCATTGCAATATTTTTAACCCCGTTAGAAATCCGTTGCAACTAAAATTTCCATGGAGCATTAACGCTACGGTATGAATCCATTGCAAATGGCCATTTGCAACGGATTCCTACGGTAGCATTAACGCTGTGTTGTAGTGTTATTTTTGGCTACTTAAATGAATCTAAGGTTTGAGTTAGCGAAGTAACCAAATTATTGGTATATTTTTTTTACTTAAATATTCATTTGCATTTTATTGTTCTTGTTTTGTACCGGATAAAAGAAATTTTATTTATATATTCGATCTCTTATCATTGATTTTTTTTTCTTTTTTTTCCCTTTTTTGTACGGTAGAGGTGTTCGGGTAGGATGGCAAAAATCTTCAAAGATAAGTGGGTAAGGTTTTGGTCACTAGATGTCAGGTTCACTATTGAGCCGGCATGACTTTTTTTTTCTCCTGCCTCTTGTGTCCCATACTCACATCCACATAAAATTCATTCATTGAAAAAAGATTATTAAAAAAATTGGTTTTACCGGAATATTATTTCTTAATTTTATCTTCTTGGATACTCCATATTATTCATAATTTGCTCCATCTGTTAAATATTTTGTTACTTACAGACAATATTTGTAGTATTATAATTACTGTATTGAGTGTGACTTATGAGTGTGAATCATAGGTGATATTGTTGTTAATAAATCACAAACAAAATTATTTCAATCTCAAGAGATAAACTGGTTTGGTAGAAGGATGAAAAGAGGTGCATGATTATAGATAAACTGTGGTCAGAAGTCTTTGTGCACAGTTGAAAGAAATACATAGTAGTAAAAAAGATGTGATATTAGAATGGGTTTATGTACAGTACCATCTTGTCATCTTAAAGTGTAGTTTTTTAAGTCAAAATGTAAAAGAGGAATAGTAAAACACTGGTTTATAAACTTTAACGTAGTGGCCTACAACATCTATTATGCATATATTATCAAATCACTTAGGGCCCGTTTGGTTGGAGGGGTAGAGTTAAGATTTGGGATTGATGCAAAAAAAAAATGTTTGGTATGTTTGTGTAGGTCCCACAAGTGAGGATGAGTCCCAAATATTTATCCATGTGCAAAACCTATCACCCTTGCAAACTTTTGGTTATGTTATCATTTAATGTGGGTCCATTTTATATATCAACCACTTATGTTTGATTTTATTTTCATTTTTAGAATAATAATATTTTTAAATATATAAATTATACTCCGTACTCATTTATAACATATATAATATATTATTTAATTATTTTTCTTCTCTTTCCTCATTTAATATAAACCTATACTAAATCCGAATCCAAATTCAAATTCTAATCTTAATCCAAATCTAAATACTAATCCTAAACCTATATACAAACCAAACGGGCCCTTATTTTCGTTTGTTCTATCATATGTCATAATTATATTAGTGATAAACCAGTATTTTTTTCCAAATGTTTCACATTATTATAAATGTATAAATATTGCTAATGTGGTAGCCAAATTTGTTATTTTGTGTTTATACAACCATCGGGTACACATGCCACCTTGACATATTTGAAAAGCTACATGTCAGTTAATATTCAACAAAACAAATATATCATTACAAATAAAAACTTTGGTACAAGACGAGTAATTATGGATGGCAACGGAGCGGGGAATGTCTAGGATTGTACTTCCCATCCCCATCCCCGTGTTCCACTCTCCATCTCCACCCCATCCCTATCCTCATTGGGGAATTGCTTTAGATCCCCATCCCCGTCCCCAATAAAGATCGGGGATCCCTATGGAGATTCGGGAATTCTCCACCCTTACGAAATAACATAAAAATTCCACCAACTCGTTGAAAGTATAAAAAATTTTGACTCCTAAAGTACCTCAGCAAACGTACAACGCATATAGTTAGATTAATTACAATTTCAATTCAACTTTAAAGCATCGTAAGCATTATAAAATCACATATAATATAAAAACAATTTGTATCATATGTGCGTATCCGGACAAAATGGTTAAGTAATATGTAATTGGTACTTATACTTGTAATTGAATTCTAAATGTGTTTGATCCTATAAATATCACATATGCATATAAACATACATGTCGATACTCATAAACATATGTACATGACATATACAAGTTAATCGAGTATGGATAAACCATATAAATTTTTGAATAATTATACACTAGAAAGATCAGGGTTGGGGCCGGGGCCGGGTTCGGGGATTTATGTTAATCTTCATCCCCGCCCCACCCCCAGTTTAATATTTCAGGGGATTCCCCATCCCCGGTCAACTTGGGGATCGCGTCTCCATCAGGTAAGGATATTTTTTTTGCCATCCCTACGAGTAATATATCACAATAAAACATTTGAAAAATTACATTTATATTGTATAGCTTGGTGCTTTAATTTCTATCCATAATGATAATTGATAGAACTTTACCTCTTCTAACTAGATAAGCAAAAAGTTTTTTTATTGCTTAACTATAATGAGTTGATCTCAATCGAATGCACACACTACACGTCTAATGAGAGTGCTAGGATGCTATTGCTTAACCCACGAAGCATGAATTAGGCACTAATGAGTTTTGTTGAGAAGATGTGATGGAAATACCCTTACTTGGGGTGTTGCCGATCGGAATTAGCAAGGGAGGGAGGAGAGGGTTTAGATTTTTAATAAGTGAATAATGAGGACCTAAATACCTCCTTATATAATAATCAAATAACTTAGGGAAAAAGCTAAGCAAACCCTAGCCCATAATTACCCCTAGGTCAGCCCCTAAAGGAACGATTCTAGAACACTTCTTTTGCTAATTAGTCCATAATCAATTAATAGAGATCCCAACATTGCCAGCAGGAGATGCCAAAATTTTTTGTCATTCGACTTCTGCAGGATCAGAAGCATGAGTAGTCAGACCAAGAAAAGCAGACTGAAACACACTACTATATATTAAAATCCAATCATTTTGAAGTTTCACTTCAGTTGGGAAATTTAGAAATAGACCTTTTTGGGAGAACTCAAAACATCTGCATAGCGTGCCAATGCATCTCTTAAAGTACATGAAGGGAAAGGAGGTGACAATGAGGCTCCACCAATGGGTGTTCCATCCTCATTATCAACATGAGCCGAGAAATAAATGTCTACCAATAAGCCTACTAATCTCACGGCCTCGTCGACAACTTCACTTAGATTCTCATAGTAGACACTAACATGGTCCCTGTCTCATACCTAAAAATAAATTGGATAGTTAAAACTTGTTGCAAAGGTAGCTTAGTATTAAGAATCACAAATACAACATACAAATAGATTAGGATATACAAACATTTGCAAGAGATTCATAAATGATGATTGTGTGTACGCAAAACAAACTATCCAAAATCATAAATAAAAAAAACATCGCTTAAAATTTAAAAGCAATAATGGTAGGAAACTTCATCAAAGTTTTCTCATTTGAATCATTGTTTAGTTTGATACAAATCATAACATTTTCTTTTAGTTAGGACTGATATTTAACACAATGTATTCACAGTTCAATGAGGCCAATGAAAGTCTTAGATTTTTTTTTCATTGATTACTGCTCACTTGTTGGGAACAACTTTTTTGAAAGTTGGCACAAAAAGGTTTGTCTCTAGAATTTCCTCATTCAAATAATCGAAAAAAAAACATGACTAACATCTATTTCTCTCAATCCACAATCTATGTCACAGGTCTAACTACTCTAATTGGTGCAATGTACATGGTTGTGAAGAATCATATTAATATTAACACTATAGAATGTTTTTTGTATAACACACGAACTCTTTATTAAAGCTATGTAGATGTTTGTTATACGGCATCTCTAACTTATACCATACCTTTCCATATCCAATAAAGTGAATGTGAACAACTTTATATCATTAAAAGATAGGTATTAAAAGAAAATTTCTGACATGATTTGAGTGCAAATGTGCAATAGCATACCTTCACTTTATTGTACAACTTCTTCTCCCATGCTAGCATCTTGTCCAACACAGCCGCATGAGTTTCATTCTCTTCAGAATCAAAATATTCCTTTCTATCATCAGCATCCGGTAGTCCCTTAATCAACCTATTGCAAGTCATGACACGCATTACTCTTGCATAATGATATATATGGCCTGACAACCCAACATTCTAGGCATACATATCAGCCAACGAAAACAGATCAATGCTTAACATTTACACAAATATATTTTCATAGTTTAGAATCATATCTTATTAGCTAAAACAAAATCTACTATAGCAAATATATATAGTTGTATACCATGCATCTGAAATACTCGTTGTCTCCACAATACTCGTTGGTTTCTGAAATCTCTCGAGAATACTAAAGCAAAAGAAACATCAACTGAGTAATTTATATGTTTACACTATTTTTTTTATTAATACATAAAACAAAATATTTACTTCTACAATTTTCTCAAGATCTTAAAAGAATATAAAGTAAGCTTTTGTAAAAGCGTATCTTGAATCTTATCATACAGTAATGAATATAGTGTAAGGTTACCCCCAACGCTGGGAGGTGAGCCATCAGCAAGCAACCCTCACGCGGAAAAAGCCATTGGGCCACCTTCGTGAGTGATCGGCAAGAGAGAAAAAGGAGCGGGCAAAGGTGAATTTTTCACCTTTCGATTTTCGTGAAATTGTGGGCCCAAAAAAATTTGAAGCTATGTTTTAATATTAAAATAAAATAAATTTCAATACCCTATTTTTTACTTATAAATACCCTATAAAATTTCACCATTTTCAAACACAAATTCTAATCTCTTTTATTGAGTACATCTCCTCTCAAACAAAACTTGTTATGGAAGATATAAATTCCAAAACGATAGTGTTCGACGAAGAGGGAGAACATGAAGTTATTAGTCGGGACATGACGTTTTTAAGCATAGCGTTGTCGTTTATTATTAATAGACGAAACCAAAACGATTGAAGAGAACAAACGTAAACCGAGATCATTTTGGTGCTCATGATCGTTTAGTCGAGGCTTATTTTAGTGCGAATCCGATGTTTTCAGAAGAAACTTTCAAGGAGAGGTTTCGAATGAGTCGAAAGCGATTCACATGGATAGTTGAAGAAATACTTCTCCATAATAATCCATTATTTGCTAATGCCACTGACGCCGTTAGAAGACCAATCATTTCCCCGTTGATGAAGTGCACCTCTGAAATTCGTCAATTGGCATACGTCACCATCCTGACTCCTGACGCCCTTGATGACTATTTACAAATGAGCGAAGAAACTTCTCGTCAATACCTTGACAACTTTTGTATGTCTGTTATGGAAAATTTTGGACTAGAGTTTTTCGGAAACCTACTATAACCGATGTTGAAAAGCTATACGCGTTTCATTAAGAAAAACACGGGTTTCCAGGAATGTTAGGAAGCCTTGATTGTACAGATTGGCCGTAGCATGGTTTTCTGATCGCACATAAAGGGCAATTTGTTAGACCCGATCATGGTTCGACTCCATTCATTTTGCTAGAAGTTGTTGCGTCACAAGAGTTATGGATATGGCACACTTTCTTTGGTGTTTCTGAGGCAAAAAACGACATCAACGTTATACAACAATCACCTATATTCAACGAACTGAAAGAAGGAAAAGCACTAGAGATTTCATTTGTGGTTAACGGGGTAACATACCCATTCAGATACTATCTTACTGATGAAATATATTCGGAATGGGAAACTTTGGTTAAAACGATATCAGAACTAGGGTCAGATGAAATCAAGCGACTCTGTTATAAGCAAATGCAAGAATCGGCAAGGAAAGATGTCGAACGGGCATTTGGTGTTCTAAAGTTGAAATGGGGTATATTGAACTGTCCCACACGATAGTTTCGTCAAGACAGAATAAGTAATATGATATATACAATGATCATATTACATAATATGATTATAAAAGACCAAGATACGTCGATATCTTCAAATTGGTATCCGGAGGAAGCACATCAACCGGACGACCCTGTATGATTCCAAGAAGATAGGCGTAGAATTATCAGATATATCAAATCGGCACAAGTGCATCAAAACCTTCGCGCCGATTTGACCGAACACGTAGTTTAATAAGAGTGCATGGTGATGTAAGTATAAAAAAAAAGTCAAGAACTCAAAGAAACAAAAGTACACACCATTGAGTAAAAGCGTGTTGGAGTTGGAGGTAACCAATACGCCTAAGCAAAGCAAAAACAAACCAAGTCAGTCCTCTTTAATCAATCACATCCCATTCATTCATTCATTATTCACTTTTCTCATCCAATCCATTTCTCACATATTTCATTTCCAATCACTTTGATTATTAATACCCACTTGTTAAATTATCCCAAAAGGTATAATTTCATAATTATTATCATTCGTTACTTTGACTTTTATAGATATTAATTTGTTGTTTTGATCGGATCAGATTAGATCAAGATGTTTCAAAGGATGTTTGGGAAACCTAAGCAAGAATCTAACGCTGTTGTTACTTTAGACAAATTAAATGAGGTACCCTTTTATGTGTTTTTTTGTTGATTGTGAAAAAATGTTTACTTTATGTGTTGATATGTTTTTTATTTAAGGTTTTGGTTATCGGGTTTTATAAAAATTGGATTTTTAACTAGTTTATGTGGAAGAAAATAAAATATGTTGTTAGTTTTTAGGGTGTTTGGGATTGTGTATTACGTAGTAAAAGTGGTTATATGCTTATTGCGTCTTGAGGGTCTTTGAGATTGCTTATCGAAACTGATTACTTGATTATTGAAGGTGAAATTAGAAGGTTGGAAGTTGTTTATTTGAAACAGCTTACTAGATTAAGCAATTAGCTGGTATAACATCTTTAATAAGCAGTAGCGTATTACTATACGTATCTGCTTGTATCTTTATCACTTCCAACCTGGTTATTTAAAACTGCTGTTGCTTCCTTTGAATAATCAAGCAAGCAATTTGGATGAGCGTTTTATAAGTTCTCTCAAAACTGCTTACCGGCTATATCAAAATGCAATTCATAAGTGGGTTCAATAATCTATCCCAAATACAATCTTAATTCATGTTTTTTCTTTGTATTGCATAAATCAGTTATTTGTATGGGACATCTAATTGGTTGCTGAGTGTTCCATTGGGCCTCTTTGTGTTGCTATTTGATGTTATGGAAATGAAGCAAACAATTCAAAATTTATAATGATGAAACATACATAGCTTCTTGTTACTGTTAAAAATTTGATAGTCATCCTCAAGCTTATACATTTTAAAGATAGTATTTTTATCAGCGTTTACATATATGCTTATATAAATATTTTATGGCACAACTTTTCGACTCTAAATATATTTTACTACACAACTCTTCAGTATGATCTTCTTGGCTATTCACTCTTTTTGTTTGTAGTAATAAAGTTGAAGCTTTGCTTGTGTTTACTTGACTATAGAATCTTTGCAATGACATGTATCGTCAATAATTCCATTTTTTGAAATTTAATAATCTGTGCAGACGCTTGAAATGCTAGAGAAGAAAGAAAAAGTACTTCTGAAGAAAGCTTCTGCAGAGGTTGAAAAGGCAAAGGAATACACTAGAGCGAAAAATAAAAGATGTATGATTTCTAATTTAAATGCTATATGTCATGAATGCTTGCAATTGAACTTGTTATGTGACTTGAGTTATAATTTACTTGTGTAGTTTTCCTTCAGTCTACCTTATGACATATGCTAACATTTGCAGTTTATAAATATTCAATAGTAAATTTTAGAACCTCCGTTGACCTTGTCATTTCCATCTATTGTTCACCACGCCACTCTAAAACAGTTCATGAAAAAACATGCTTTTATGCAACATAAATTGAAAACCAAGTAGTTATATCTTTCCACGAGAACCAAGAGAACCAATATGTGCAATGAAAGTAGTACAAAAATTGTGTAAATAGTCTGTGATATGAGATACACTAGACAGAATGGACAACATAGTTACTATATGTGTGTGCATGTTTAATGGTAGTTATGTAATAATATTTGGCATTGGTCATATTTAGGAGTTTCAGAATATGGCTTTGACTGTTTACACAGAACCATATATCTGTGTATAATGGATGTGGGTCAACCAGCAAAGGCAACAATTACCTGTTTTCACCACTATATTTATGCGTGCACATACATATATAGAGGGGTATGCCTATGCGTATGTGTGACTGTGTGAACATGATATTAAGTACCCGTGTTTATATGTGAGGGTATATGTATGGGTAGACATAGGTATCCATATATGTATATGTATGCATATACAAACACGCATCATATCTTTCATACATTCTTGCCCATAGGGATATTCATATATTGAGTACTGGATTAGAAATCCTGACAGGGGTATGCACTATCTAATAAGGATGATTATTTATCTGGTCATTCTACTTACTACTAT
The DNA here is from genome assembly GCA_014162995.1 of Artemisia annua. Taxonomy (NCBI): domain Eukaryota; kingdom Viridiplantae; phylum Streptophyta; class Magnoliopsida; order Asterales; family Asteraceae; genus Artemisia; species Artemisia annua. The sequence goes on along the minus strand of LBNU01026888.1, from coordinate 71,726 downwards.
TTTTGGATTTTCATATTCATAGCATTCAGGTTGAGTTTCCTTCTTAGGATTCAGCCTCCTTTAAGTTTTCTGTGAGTAGACAAATCGAGTTACTGAGTTAGTTCTACTAGTTCGCTTCAAATAGAGCCTATTTGGCCGCACACACTATTTATTCACTTTTATTAGAGTGCATAAAACTCACACGTTAATAGGCAAAGTAACATAAACAACAACAACAACAACTATAATTTTATATCTTGAGCAATTCCCATAATATAAGATTATGTCAGTTACTATATATAAAAGCAAACCTACATTTCAATCACAACCTCTAATCTTTGAATGAAAACAAAATATCGTATCCGCATATATACATATGGAGAAAGAATCATATTCATACTCTCATATTTAACAATATCATTAAAAATCTACATTCAATTGCTCAGAAACCAAGTACACAAAATCATGAAAACAAGCGATACACCGTATCATATATTAATGCAGGAGTGATAAAATATTAATGAATATCTATAACTCATTATATAACTACGAAGTTTCAATATTGTAACAAAAACTGATGTTGAATGAGTTAATCTAATACTCTTATCAAATGAGGTTAGTCTAGATCATCTGTCGCATACCAAAGATAGATGAAGAGAGAAGGAGAAACACAGAGTCAAAGACAACATCAGGCAGTGACTTATTAATCGATGAAATCTGGTCGAGCCTCCTCTCAAAGTGAAATTCGAGACTTTGTGAATGGGGCTAGAGGCGGGGGAAGTCCTCGGCTAGCGCTGGACTTGCAGTAGAGATTGTGATTTTACCTGAGCATAAAGTAATTATTTCTTGTGGATCAACAAACTGGAGGTGTGAAGTGGAAGCACACGGGCAATGAAGAAAGCAGAATGAATGTTGATTTATTGTAAACGATTTTCTGATTTTTCTATTCAGACTCTTAGAATTTTTATTGTTGGCCTCATGTTGTACTTTGAGATGTTAATATCGAGTAACTTTAACGCGAAAATTGAACTTGTAGACCAGTTAACAAACTACAATTACTGATACAATCTAGAAGGTCAACTAGTTTATCATTCACATGATGGACAACGATTTAAATAGCTTGGAGAACAGTATGCAAATTTGTACATAAGGGGTGGGTGTAAATCATATGCATCAGACGAAAATGTTGATTTTCCCCCTACTTTTTGAATTGAGTGTGCCCACCTATGAAGTTAGACGCATAAGGTAATGCACGGGCACACATTCTTTAAAGTCAATAGTTGGGCTTATTAATATATTCAGTTTGTTGTTTGCTCTCCAAGTTTAAGTTTGATGTTGACTGTTACTGGATAATAAAATATAAAAGCACAAAAACTCAGCAAATGGAGTTCAATGCTTTCCATTCTGACTTCCTTCATTTACCTTATGGTTCCACTCCACGCCTATAGTAAGAATTACCTTTCGCCTTTGGTACAATCTTTACCACAATTTCTTCATTAGCTTCCATCTTCCTCGCCTCCATCTCCACCTTTGTCTCAAACTTCATTTTATAGACATCCCGACCAGATCTCATGGTGACTCAGTTACCGCCTCTGTTTCTCCCTCTACGCTCTCAGGTTTTGGTAATCTAAACCTTATTTAAATAGATTATTGCATTACCTTATAACTATCACTTTTTGTTATAAAGTGAGAATATTCTATCTAAATATTAATTTATAGATAGATAGTTATCCTGTAATTTTTTTTTTCATTTACGTATAATGTCAATGTACGTTGCAATACACGTAGTAATTTTAATTTTTCAATATTTTGTTCTGTTTATGTTAATAACTTGTGATTTGTGAATGTGTTAATGACCTATTGATATGTATAAAAGTGTTCCTTTTTTTTTATTACTATGTGGATGAGCATGCGGATTTTCATTATTTAGGGATTAGGGACTTTTGATGTTTAGGGCGTATATATTAACTAAACAACGTAATATTATAATATATTTTAGCAATTACTGAAAAAATAGAATTTAAATGTTATATATAATTAGGTGTATGCTTGTGTTAGTTTGACGTATTAGTGTATATGTGTTTTTCTTTGTAGCTTAATGGAAGTGGAACATAATTTCTTCATCTATTATATTAGTCAATGACAATGAATTTTTGTATGCGAGTGGTGCCCAAATAGAATCCGTTTGAATCAACCCAGTTGCAATGCATTAGTTTAATCAGGTAGTTACATTAAATCAGTTTAATTTAGGTAGCCTGAAAAATGAACCAAAGTCAAATAACCCAAATCCGAGAAGGCAAGAACCAGTCTAAACCCGAATGGTTCTAACATGAACATTTATAAATTTGGGTGAGTGCTTTAAGGTGTTTGTATGTACATATGTGTGTGCATCATATACATGTATAATAGTTCACACTTACATACATTCAACTAATTTTGTGCTACAAGCTATTCGTCTGATAACTTTACTTGTCCAAGACTGTAATATGGTAATATAGGCATTTTATTGAAATTACACAAGTTTAACATCAAATCATTCAATTAGAATATCTGCCAATTTCTTTCTTTTTCTTTTATACAAGAGTCATTTCTCTTAAGCTTCTTCTATTCGATATTTTCCTTTGTAGAATGTCACTTTTCTACAAAACTGAAAGTTTGAAACAGTACTTGCCTGTTGTTGGAGAAGTTAAACTATACTAAGTTTCTGTTTGTTTTTTGCATATGGGAATATTCAGCGGCAATACAGTGCTTAAAGCGAAAAAGACTTTATGAGCAGCAAATTGAACAACTTGGCAATTTTCAATTACGTATCCACGATCAGGTATATAATTAAAAACACTAGCAGTTATTGATTTTGTTTAATTGTATAAACAGTTATACTAGGTTACTAACATGTCAATATCTTTCTCTCGGTACTAGATGATAATGCTTGAAGGTGCAAAAGCCACCACAGAGACTGTGGATGCCTTGAGAACTGGAGCTCAAGCAATGAAGGCAATGCAAAAGGCTGTGTAAGTTATACATATCATTATATTGCACATTTGCACAGTTCATCTTTTTTTCTTAGGTAATCAAACTTTTCTGTAAAAAGAGGTGGAAATTTGGACGGGATGGGTAACAGGTCAAATCGAGTTAATATGACCTGAAACACATCTTTTTTTTAAAAAAAAATTATGCTTTTACGGATATTAGCGTGTCATATATCGCCGCAAAATTATTTCAGTGATAATCAAAATTTAATCTGAATAGGTTTTAGGCTTTAAAAGGGTCGTACTTGCCACCTATAAGTTAGTCTTTCGAGAAGCAAGTGATGCATTCTTGTAGGTATTTGATGAGTACAAACCAATTCAGTTGATCAGGGTAACTGTATTTATAAGGTGAAACAATGGATAATTGTTAGATTCATATGATATATGCTTTTGGCTTATGATTTAATTGTACTTTTGAGATACAGGAATATTGATGATGTGGACAAGACAATGGACGAGATAAATGAGCAAACAGAGAACATGAAACAAATTGCAGACGCATTGGCAGCACCCATCGGCGCATCAGCTGATTTTGATGAGGCATGGACTCTTAACTTGTTTTATTCTTGCATAATTAGTTTAATTTCAGTCAGTTGAACCAAACTTTTACTTTTAAGTTGATGAATCATTAGATTAAGAAAACGAAATTCTGCCTTCACTAAACATTACAAATTTATCTAACAAATTGATGTTCTTTATTAAAGAGAATCGATTGTTTTTAATCTAAGGTCAATATATAGACTGAAATGAATGACAACAAGAGCTAATATGCAGTTTATGATAAATTGCTTTTTTGGATGGTTAATTTGCATTTATATCCCAAATGGAAATTCTTGTGGGCAGGAGTAATAAAAAAGTAATAGGTTTGACCTCAGAAGTCAAGTTGACCATCTTATATTAACTATTTGGTTCTCTTCTAGTTGGTATTTGTTAATGAGTAGTAATTGTGATATGTAGGATGAGCTGGAAGCTGAACTTGAGGAGTTAGAAGGAGCTGAGTTGGAGGAACAGCTTCTACAGCCACCTGCACAGACACCGCCACAGTATGTGCCACCTGGAAGACAACCAACACGTCCACCTCCCCGCAAGAACACTGCTGAGGAAGATGAGCTTGCTGAATTGCAGGCTGAAATGGCACTTTCCTAGGTCAGTTTCTTGTTTGGGACCTTTGTGTATTCATTATATACATCTTCTTTTGGAAAAGCTTTTTGCTGCATACATCTTTTTCCATGATGATTAAGACGTCAAATACCTAAGTTGCATAACAGATGGAACTTTGCAGAATCAAATTAGAATATTTAGAGTTGAAATTTATATTGTTTGCGGACCCACGGGGATTTAATACTTGATACTCCTTTATAAGTTTATATGAATCATGAAGACCTTTGTGCTTCAAATTTAGTTGCAGGATATTTCTGTATGTTCGAATAAGCATAACCTATATTATGGTCACTGTAGTTTATATTTCAACTACATTGTAACTGTAACTTGCATCTACTAACTATAGAGGTGGCAAATTGGGTTGCTTGGGCGGATTGGGTAACGGGACAAAATAGACAATTGTTTACTACTGGTTGGGCTGACCCATTGTCCGTTAAATTATCTTTTCAATAGTTACTGCGATTACAAAACTGTTTCTTTTTAACAACATATTCTTGGTTTTCCAATGAAAAGATTTAGTAGATTGTATGCATTCAGTTTAGACGACTTTCATACGTTCCGTTGTTAGCTAAACAGACCTATTATAAAAGTAAGTGGATTCCTATTTCACCTCTAACCAACAATCTGACTTCGTCATCAACAATCTATCCATCAAAAAGTAAATCAGCAGTTGCTTAGTTAGCATCTTATGTGGCATTATGTACCCTAAATTGCACCCAAAATAGAATTTGTTTAAGCGATTTGCATTGTGGTTTTCTTAAGTTAACGATTTGGTCACCTTGACCTATTTGGAATGGTATGACAACTGTATTCAAATATTTCAAGCAATAAACCTTTTTCATCTCTACATTCTTATCATTTTAAAGTTAATAATTAGAGATAATCGTCTTATTTATAAGTTTACAACAATGAAGCTCTTAATTTATTATATTTGTTGAAAAGTATGATGAATTTTAAATTTTGTATCTTACTTTTGACTTTATATTAGAACAAAACAAGCGGCGTTTCTAAACATCAATTTTGCTTCTGCAGTTTCAACTCCCAGTTGGAAGAATTTGTAAAGATCGAATATTCAAACAATGGAGCTGTGCGTATGTTTATTTATTCACAGAAACATGTATTGTTTTTGTGATAACATGATCAATGTCTTTCTTATTAGGAACCAAAAAGGATTGCCGTTCCTTTTTTCTATTTTTCATCTGTTGGTGTGTGTCATATGGGAATTCTGGGTTGTACGATGTTGATGTTGGTAATTTGAGTTTCTTTTTTTGTTTTGTTTTTAATAGTAGAAAGTACAGTACTATTACTAATATTTATGGTGATACACATATAACATCTGTTTTCTAATAAAATGTTACGATATTGCTAAATGGTGTCACAATGACGACAACAGCTTGTTCACTATCAGTTGTTGTGTATGATGGTTAACGCATGTAGAGCTGCCAATACAAATAGCGTGAGCATTTTAAATTCTCTCACTCGTGTTAAGGTTTGACTGTTCTTTGTTCATGTATTTCGAGTTTATATAATATGTTGAAAATACTTCCAAGACGTGTTTATAGCTAAAACTATGATTTTCGGAATATCGGTCAAGCAAAGGTTGGTTGGGGTAAAGTAGCAGGAATTTTTTTTTTAAAAGAAGTGTTTTTAATGACGTGGAGCTGATGTGGCGAGATAAAACCTCAATCACACCCTCATGTGTCATGTGTATGTATCACATGGCTTGATAAATTGTCAGGCGCAATGTATCAATGTCTTTACTGTATACGTTCACACTAAAGTGGTATATGAGTGGTCCATCAACTATGTTGTAAGTTCAAATCTCATCATGACATATGTGAGATAATAGTTAGAAAGATCGGTGGTGTAGGCAAGATGTTGTGTGTTTCTTTTTGGGAGGAGATATACTAACCCCTCCTAATATGGATATTCTAACCCTCCCCACTACTAGGGAGGTACTTTTTTTTTTTTTTTTTTTTTTTTTTTTTTTTTTTGTTGTAATGTATTTTGTGCAATGTTTTTTTTTTTTTTTTTTTTTTTGGTTTATTTGTTATGTTTATATAATTAATGTCTAATGTGTTTTTATTTAATTAACAACAACAACAATAGCACGTTAAACATTACCACATTAAACAACTACAACAACAACTGTTATTATTCAATTAAACAACAACATTAACACATTATTTAAAAACAACGACATCTACTACATATAAAGATTATTCATTTCATTTAAAAGATCATGGAGCCTTGTACCCGACTGACAAGCGTAATCCTCAAGATTCCTTGCCAATTCTAACTCCATCTCCAGAGTCTTTATTCTTGTCATCAACAACTTGTTTTGACACAATAAGGTCTTGTTTCTTGCTTCAAGCTGGTCAATCTTATTATCTTTCGCAACGCAGTTTGAGCACTGCGTTGAAGAAGAGGCTTGATTAAAGTACTTCTTTTGAAATTCAGCTTTCTACATGAAGTATCCACACCCATAGTTATCGTTGTTACATGTTTAAAAAATTATAAGAAATGTATTTTTAACAAACAAATTATTTACATAACTAAGCAAACGTATAATTATTTACCACTGAAAAAGGACATGCATAATACGGTTTTCCATAATCAGCTTCTGTACAGGATGTCCTTTCTATAATTAATCCTCCCCGACATCGACACAAGAAAGAATTTTTTCGTGTCACCTGGCCAAAGAATTTGCATAATAATTTACAACATCAATCAATAATGTTATTATTAATTTAAATAAATTTTTAATCATTTACTATGTATTATCGGTGTTATAATACAAAGAGTTATTTACAACGTAAATCAGTAATCATTCACTATGTTTTGTCGGTATAATTATTTACAACATAAATCAGTAATCATTTACAATGTTTTGTCTGTATAATTATTTACAACATGTGTTGTCGATTGTAATATAATGTTTCCCATCCGCATGCATCTGGGAGTCTGTACCTCCCCCATTGTGGGTGATTATTCGGTAGTGGTGAATCTTCGTCTAGCGTCAGACAAATGAAGTGAGCACAGGAGTCTGACCCCACACGAGCAATCACAAGGGGGTCAGTTCTTTGTGATAAGTTTGGACCGAAAAAATGCGGAAAACACGTATTCCAACCCCGCTGGGATATAAATACAACAGGTCGGTTAATCAGTGAAGCAATAACCAACCCCGTGTTTGGTATAATCATCCAGCGATCTACCGGTGCAGCTCCATCGAACCAGTTGTGATGGTTTCTTGCAACTGCTTTAGCAGTTGTTATAGTGATGTTGGTGATGATGGTGTAAAACTGTTGGTGATGATGGTGATGAAACTACTTAAGCAGTTGTTATGGTTTCTTGAAACTGCTTATTATAAAATAAGCAGTAGTGACGAAACTAGAGAGGGTATGTATATCTCCACCCATTGTTTGCTTATATGCTTACTAGCTTCATGACCCAATTGTTTGTCGATTTTTTTACGCGTAAAATAATAATGAATAATTCAAATATGTTGAAGGCAATGAATTGAAAATCATAAATATATTGCTCATGTATTATATATAAAAATAGCAATCATAATCTTAAACACAAAATGGAAACAAAAATACAGTGTGATGTATTATATCTAAAAAAAACAATGAAAAGTATTCATGTAATTCATGTCCATCTCAAAATATAGCTGACCAAACAACGTTTTCACCGTCGGCACATCGTCGTCTATGGACTTCCTAAATATTGTCTATAGACCAAAATCCTACTGAAAGTCTAATCAGTGTCTGATGTTAGAGAGGTAGTAGCTATGGCAGCATATACGACCTCTTCTTATTGTGGATAATGTAATAACAGGCTGCAGCCCTTACAACTTTCTGTATCAAGAAGTCATTGAAGCTCTTGCTTGTTATTGCACCTAAATTTAGAGTATGCGATTGTGAAATTGTGTGATGCATGTTCACTTATGTAATGGTTCAATTAGATGGTTTCATAATAGTAGAAGAATGTACCATTGCCTCATTTGCAGCTCTTCTTTTAATGGTGGATTAATCATTAGTTGAGAGGATCGTCGTCTCATTCTACCTGCACAAAAGCGTCAAATATAGGGAAAACATAACAAAGATAATGTGTGGTTCAATATAATTTAGTGATGATCGTTATAATATGTATGTAAATGTTACAATCTCAAAATACTAAAGGTTGGTTTATTAGGCATGTGATATCAATGATAAAGAGAGATAATAAGACACTACTTATGGCCTCTTGACCTTGGCCTTCTTCTTTAGTAGGAAATCACTTTATCAAAGCTACTCTTATGTCTTTAATTTCAAATAGATAATAATAACATCAATGGCATAAAAATAAGAAACTATAAATCACAAACGAAAAGAAACTTCAAAATCATAGATTCCTTAAACAATGCCGAATAATATTCATGAGAGGCCATATAATAGCCACCAATGCTTGTTAATTTAAGATTTCTATCACAATTAGCTTATAATCGGCACAATTTAGAAAGTTAGCAACTATTACAACTTGGCGCGCCACCTCTTATATACTAATATTTTCAAAATATCCATAAGTTATGCATGACAATCATATTAGATCAAATCACACGCTGCTTTACTCAAAACAAACTATCGAAACACAACTGCAATAATACCAAATATATGCCTAACCAAACAAATCACTTTCTAGCTTTTAACTATTCTAAAATTAGCTCTCTGTCTTTAAAGCTCATTTGCAGTCAAGTTTAGAATAAAATTTGTGACATCATTAATAAGTTAGTGGTATATAACAGAAAGCTTACTTTGCATGTTTTCTGTTGGCGTCTTTATAATGGTCATCAAAATGATGGTATAAATTGCATACATCTTCTTAAACTTGTTGATTTCTGGAATGTCTGCATCTATAAAGACCTTCCTCGGATAGAGAAGTCTTAACCGTTTTGAGAAAGGACTCTTCAACAAAGTCTACAGTAGGACATGTCACTCTAGAGCTGCACCAAGTCTAAAGAGGTGCCATCATCTCAACAAACCTGTTATAATATCAATACTTGTATTATTAGTTAATTTGACAGAATTATAAAAGAATACAATATCTATTTGTTGAGAAAATATGAAAGCAAACATACCCTGCAGACAGTGACGACTTGAGTCTGCAACTTCAACTTCAGATGATAAGCTACAACGATACCAATGAACGGTTGTGATGTGCGCGGGATTGCGACCACGCAACAGGTTTTACCTCTCAAGGGATCTTGAGAAGCTTGCAATCCCACCAGGCAGTGTACCTGACCGATGTAGTATAGTGTAGTGGTAAGTACGGGGGATTGATCGTTCTCTCATAGGGAATAGTGTTCGTTAGGTATGAAAAACTACTCTAATAGGTCTAAGGATAAGGGATGATTATTTTTGTATTTTTATATTTTATGAAAGCAAGTAAAATCTCGGGTTTGAAGGAGTGGGCGGAATTAGTTGCTAGTCAACTAACCCAAAAACTACTATTGCAATTAAAATAAAATAACAAGAAAATAAAAGGTTGTGAAACTTATATGGAGACAAGTGTGTTTACTTAGATTTCCTTACTCCCTAACTATCTTTTACCGGTTAATTAGTGTGTATTAATTGCGTGGATGATGGGTGTATTCCTTAATAACAGTCGTGGGGTGACGTACGTACTTCCCCAACTCTATAAGCTCCTACTTCACTCCTATGTCGAGCCTGCTAGAAGCTCCTAACATGGGATCATTAGAATTCGCTCATGCATTAAATACAACCATAAAAACCTAGTACGCATTGGTTCATGTTTCTTAAGACGTTCAAGCAAGTTACCGTATAGGATGTTAGCCAGTTTTCCTAAGCCTAACATCGATGAACAATCATCCAATACAAGTAAGAACACACCAACAACCAATAATCAATAGTTAGGTTTCATTAGATCTAAGCAAACACAAAATAAATCTAGCCTAGCATGTTAATTGAAAGACAAGCATAAGATATAATTAACCAACACATAGACATATTGATTAATTTGAATGGAGACTTATCTTCAATTGAACATAGAAGAATCAAGGGTGAAAAACCCTTGAAAAAGCTGTTAAAATCGTCTAGGATTTTGTTCCCAAAAGTTGCACACTAATGAATGAAAAATAGAAAAGTATATATAGAAAATACACTCTGACGGCGTCAGCTTATACACTCTGACGCCGTCAGCTCGCCGCCATTAGGGTTCTCGGATGGCCTAGATCCATGTCTGACGCCGTCACTTGTAAAATACCTCTGGTCCGTCACTCTTTAGCTTAACACCTGACGGCCTAGGAATATTAACACCTGACGCCGTCAGGTGTTATTTCCATGTTTTCTTCTTAGGGCGTCACGTATAGTCAGATTCCACTCCTTTGTCTTGGTTGGCTGACGGCGTCACCTTGTGACTCTGACGCCGTCAGGAAGGATTTCCAGCATTCTTTTGAGACTTTGTCGTTTTCTTCACTTTATGCTCCAAAAACGTCCAAAATGATGTGTTTTCCAGAATTCTTCTCAAAAGTACCTAAAATGACAAAAGGAACGATTTAGGGCAATATTTGATCATATTAACACGAATTAGGACTTAAATGACCCCCTAAAACGGGTACACTTTTCGTCTCATCAGGTTGTTGTGCAGACTACATCTGTGGTGCTTGGATTCAGGAACACTTTGTAGCTGTGACATGGATCAAATTAGAAAACATACTATATATAACCTTTTTAATATATAATGAGTTAGATGGTTATATGGATTCAGTGTACACTTTGCTTTCAACCCATTTGACTCATTACAAAGTGTTTTTTGAACCAAATGTGATAAGGATAAAGAACTGTGTTTATACCAAAAGGATTACAAATTTCGGAAATCAATTTTGCATGTTTCTCTAAATTAGTTTATTGGACTATCTTTTTGGCAAAATTTGACTTATTTACTTATGCGAACTCTGATTTTTCTTACCAAGATATGCAAAAAGAATAGCATATTTCGCAATAACAAAGGTAGATCGCAAAATCAATAGTTAATTTGGTATAAAAGCAAATTTATTTTTTTGACATTTTGTTAAATTGCCATTTTTAATGAATTCCTCTATAAGATTAAACCACTATAGTAAAATGAGAATAAGCATTTTATGTTTAACTTACTCTGGAATATAGGGTCAACATGATCAAGTCCAAATTTGAAGGTGATACCTGAGTTGGATACCTCAGTTATATACAAATAATTTCAGTCAAATAATCCCTATACATATAATTTTGTTTCAACATCAAAAATCAAAATAATATTAACTATATGAGACAGCTCACCTTTGTAAATCTTGTGCTTAGCAAACTAAATGATGAGCACAACATGTCCCAACGCACTTCTGTCACCCAAGTAATCATCAAGCTGGTTAGCATAAGCACCCCACAACGTGATATTTTGGAGTTTATTCCCCCTGGAATAAATAGAGTTACATCAGCCAAAAAAGATAGCAATCACCAAAATATTTATATGTTAAAAGACATTTAGTGTTTACATAGTGTCTTGCATTTCAATTCGAATGAATCGCTTCTGTTTGCCTTTAGCTTCTTCCTTTGATTCAATGTTCACACACGATGTTATGTCACCAATCAAATCTGTATTATTTAAACATAATTAATAACATACTTTTGAATATGAAAACATAAAGGGCAAATAACAGATTGATCACAAACCATAAGCAATAATAGTCTTTTTTTCTCTTGAAGCAAGTCAGTAAAGGGTTTGAAATCAAACCCATAGACAGGACCAGAGAATTCGTCATACTTTTTCACTTTTGTCATCTTATAGAAACTAATTTTATAATCATGTTTCACAACAAAAGCATCCTTTGCATCATATTTCGTAACTCCAAAATTTGAGATGTAGACACGCATGTCTTGGCCCATATGCTTTTCATGATTTTTTACAGCATTATTATTGATAGTTGCTTGCATTTTATTGCCCTGAGATTACACATGTATGTATAAGAGAGATATACCAATAAAATGTACAAAATTTAAAATAAAAGCATCATACATATACCAACAGAAGGCAAGACCGAAACATAATAAAATTGGGTCAATATTTATTGTCACAACTACTGTGTTTCTAACTCAAACCTCTTAATAACAATACATGGTAAGAATATACTATAAATAAGCTTTCCTGATTGAAATAATAAAAGTTTGCTTTCGGTACTCTTCATTCCCAAAAAAGCAGATTGACACAGATGAAGCAATAGTCACAGACTGCTTAACTGATACAAAGTGGGTGTTTGGATGTGCGCTTTGAATGTGATTATCTGATAAAAAATATCGGAATAAAACCAGGCATTAGCTTGTTTAAAATTGGGACATGTCTATGTGTGAGTGTTTGGTGAATTCTGGTCGTTCAAAAAATTATTAAACGCGATGACCAAAAAAAGATAATCTGAGAAGAAAAAGAAAATAGAGGCGTCTTGTGAAACAATGTTTATATTACCATTAACAAATCACACGGGCTTACTTGAACATTAGAGCCACTCCAATTTGTAATCATCTTTGTCGTTCATCAAATGCTTATAGGCTCGAGAGCTGTGCATTCTTGAAGCTTCGTTTGGCTTTCCTTTAATAGTTTTTCAACAAAAAATCGGGAAGCAATTCAAATACGTGTTCAAACACTTACTGTTCAAGCTTCCAAAAAGATCAAATAAAAGCATAACATACATAGCCAAATGAACCATATTGCATGAACATTCAAAAAAAATGATTAAGCTTCAATAGATCCCAAAATCGTACCTTTGGTGTATCATCCTTAATTTCCGGCTTGATTAATTATTCAATATCCCTAATACATGAAAAACAATAGAAAAATGATTGAATGAACAACTGTTTGATGTAAGATCAATTTTTTAATTAAAACTACAAATATAACTAAAATGAATTAACCAAATCTACGTACATGTACATTGAGGGGGTTCAGGTGGTTTTGATGTTTTTGGTGTAATCAAACACGGTCATTCATTCGAGTAGAAAATAAAACAATCAAAATAACCAACAATAATAATTAAAAAATAAATAATAATAATAATAAAAAAATCTATCAAACATACATGTTGAGCTTTGAATGATGAACCGACTTTAGGTATTCTGCATTTGAAATCAGCCGTGATTTCCTGAAACATAGAATAACATCGAAAAATATCAGATTTAAACATGGTGTATGTAAACGCAATATGGATTTGAATTTTGATAAATATTAAATGGATTGAAAGGATTATGAGTTGGTGGCCATTGAATTATTTGTAACATAAAAATCAAACTTGCCTTGCTTATCCTTTGATTGTAGGCCGGAGGAATCAATGTAGTTTCGTTATATAATTTGAAATGAATAAAGAGATTGAGATCTCTAATTATTAGTGGCTGTTTTGGATGATGACAATTATTTTAGGGGTCTAATAGAGCTTTAAGAGGCTTGTTTATCTTTACCTTTGCCTTAGCAATGGCTTCATCAAATTCTTTTGTAGCTTGTTTCTCAATATCCTGGAAAGGATACAAAGAATTCTATCAACTCGTTGACAAATGATAACCAATTAACATTGTCATGTTATACACTAATCACTTTAAATGTTAAACACCTAATTGACAATCACACAATAAACTAATCACTAAACTCATAACCGAAATTGAAATATCAAAATCCCTAAAATCAAGCTGAAATTAATACCTTTAATCAAGCTGAAATTATACCTTTAATCATAGTTTAAACTAAAACCCTAATTATCGTCTTTTGTTGCGGCGTTTAATCAGAATTCGTCATTGTAAAACCAATGACGGAGATGATTCTGAAGCCCTAAATCAATAACTAAAATTCATAGTTGCAAACAAAATCAATCCATAAATCGTCATACATAAATATTAACCAAGTAACATAATTCGATTCAATCCGAACAAATTAAATAAAAGATTACCTAACAAAGGATTGGAATTCTCGATTATCTGCAACAACTTAAGTTTAGGTTTTTGAGTGATAATTATGCTGCAACAACTGCAATTATATGATGATGATGATGATGATGATGATGATGATGATGATGATGAAACGTGTTTGTTATTGAGAGAGAATGATACATATGTTTTGGTGTGATTTCAGATTTTGAGAATCAAATTGAATAGTGATAATTTTGAATGATTTTGATCGCATTTTGTTAGGTGTGAATGATGATGAAACGTGTTTGAATGATTTTAATTGTGACTGTTATAATTAGTTCCATATTTTTAACACAAAATCAAACTTGCCTTGGTTATCCCTTGATTGTAGACCAGATGAATCAATTTTGTTTGGTTATAAAAATTTGAAATGAATAAAGAGATTGAGATCCCTAATTTATAGGGACTGTTTTGGATGGTGATTTTAAGCATCTATATTTTGTTTTCAAATGTTTCAACACAAACACTCAAGTGCTCTAGTGGTTGAGTATTTGCTCTTTGTTCAAGAGGTCATGGGTTCGAGTCCCATTAGCCGCAAATTTTTTAAAAATGTTCAATTCATGCATGAAAAGTGTGTGCCAAGTAGGCAATGACATGGCATTGGGTTGAATATGTTGCAATGAGGTGGCAAATGTTAGAGGTTGATGATGTGTCATGGTTAGCCTATTATATAGTGTAGGATACAACTACAAGCAGTATACAAAGTTTCAATTTACGGTGATGATGATTTAAAAAAAATGGCATTACCGAATGGACGGTAAAAAAAATTGATTTTGCAACCTTCGATGTTGCAACCATATATGATAAAACGATAATCTGAGCCGCTTTTTTTTGTTTTGTGAATTGAAACTTTGTATACTGCTTCTAGCTTGTCTTTGTTTTGTTAATTGAAACTTTGTGAATGGGGCAGTCACTTTCAAAGTGGTATATGCTTATGTTGAAAGCTATTTGCTTGATGGTTTAAGCAGTTTCTTGAATTGTTTAATGAAACTGCTTATGTCGAAAATGCTTATGTTGAAACTGCTTATAAAAAAATCGAGGACGGCGATGATGATATATATATATATATATATATATAAAAAAAAAAAAAAAAAAAAAAAAAAAAAAAAAAAAAAAACTTGTCGTGACATAACCGAATGGACAGCAAATACTTTGTCACCTTCGAATTTGCCGCCATATGATTAAAAATAATAATTTGAGCCGTCTCGATGTGTATTTTTTTTATAAACGTAAACTTTTATATGTAATAGCGTAAAATTATACCTCGTTCGTGTAAACGGTGATGAATTCATCATAAATTGAAACTTTGTTTACTGCTTGTAGCTTGTCTTTGTTTTGTGAATTGAAACTTTGTATACTGCTTGTAGCTTGTCTTTGTTTTGTGAATTGAAACTTTGTATACTGCTTGTAGCTTGTCTTTGTTTTGTGAATTGAAACTTTATATACTACTTGTAGCTTGTCTTTGTTTTGTGAATTGAAATTTTGTATACTGCTTGTAGCTTGTCTTTGCTTGTTTTTGTTTGGTGAAGCAGAAACTTTGTGAATGGGGATGTCACTTTCAAAGGGTATATAACCATGCATTTTACTACCACCAAAAACGTGTTTCACAACATATTTGATCTCAAACCCGTGACTTCAAAGGACTGAAAAAAAAAACCCGTGACTTAAGACTGAAAAAAGCATATATGCTTTGGACTAGCTTTGGACTACTACTCTTGTAACCACCCATAAAATTTCACCAATATAATTTCCACTACAATACCTATATCATGTATTTTCACCGGTAAACTTTTGCTTTTAATTTCTTTTCATTACATGCATGACTCTCTAGACCTACTCACGTATCCACTCAAGCCAAATATCTCTACACTCACATCATATAAACTCCTAGTATGTCATGCCAAAGATCACAACACCACCACAATAAGTAATCTATCACTCTAACACACTATATCTACCACAATACTGCGATAAACCCTAACTAAGCCCTATGTCTTTACAGTTATCTCTAAAACCCTAATTGCTTATCTAAACTAGTTTGAAATTGTTCAAGGCTTATGTATGAGTTACCTTAGCAACAATAGGATATCTTAGCACCCCTAGACCCTAGTACAATCTCTTAGAGCTTAGGTACAAGTCTCTTAAGCACAAAACCCTAACTAGGTCATAAAGTCCCGGAACTAGATCTAAACTATCCCGAATCTTTAGTATAAGCTACCACCACTTAGTATAAGCTTCCTAAGTGAAACACTCATAGGACCCTAATCTAAGCACTAAACCCTAAGCTAAACCCTAATTACACCTTAAGCTAGATTAAGTCTAAACTAAACCCTAATCCTAAAACTAAGTACCATAAGCACCTCAAGCACTTAGCCTAGCACCTTAGTCACCCTAAGCACCCTCCCTAGCACCTCCCCAAGTAGCACACAAGTAGGTGCATCACTGATGCGCGTGGATTGCAACACGCACTACATTTTACCTCTCGAGGGATCTCGAGAAGCTTGCAATCCCCACCAGGCAGTGTACCTGACCGATGTAGTATATTGAAGTGGCAAGTACCGGGGGATTGATCGTTCTCTCACAAGGAATAGTGTTCGTTAGGTTAAAAACTACTCTAATCTAGGTCTAAGGGTGGAGGAAGATTCTTTTTGTATTTTTTTATGTTTTATGAAAGCAGTAAATCTCTGGTTTTGGAGGATAGGGCGGAATTAGTTGCTAGTCAACTAACCCAA
>LBNU01026888.1:29568-41427 GCA_014162995.1 Artemisia annua | reverse complement strand
TGTGTAAGAACCTAAGATGGTCAAACACATAAACTTTCTATTAATGTGATGTGACACTTTCTTTTTAAAGAAATAAAAACTATGTTTTGTTTAAAAAGAAATGTGAAGTCTAGTTTATACAAGACTTAAAACTAAAGTGATGAATTACTTATAAGCTAAAGTTTGTACTTTGTCATTAACAAAACTTAGCAAATATCGTGAAATATAAATAACGTTTTTAGGCCATATTTGTATTAACAAATCGTATTCTTGATTTCAGGTAGTGGTGGATAATGGAATATTTAGTATCACCATTGCAAGTCCACAAGGCATAGTCACTGGTATATTTCGTTTAATAGTTTTGTTTAAAAGTTTTGTTATGTATTGTACATTAATTATCTACATTAATTATCTACATTAATAATCAAATAAACAGTTGATTATTATGTACATAATAATAATAAAAAAATACATCAAAACTTTAAAACCGTCGGCTTCTGTGGTGGTGGTGGTGGTGAGACCGTCGGTTTTATGGTCGTGGCGTAGGGTTGGTTGCGGCGTCGGGTGGTGATTGTGTTTTGGGTGGTCGTGGCGGTGGAGGTGGAGACTGTGGCGGTGGTTTCGGGTATCACGAAAGCTCTTCAAGAGATCAACTGCTCCAGAACGGACGAGGGTATCCCGATCTATCGGTTGGGAAGATTTAGGGTTTCGCCGGGAAATTTCCCGGCGACGGCGGAGGTGGCGGCCAGCGGTGGTTGCTGGAAAAGATGGCGGCTCCGGTGAGGTGATAAAGAGAGAAAGGAGAAGTGTTTTGTGTGTGTGTTTTTAGTATAACAAATGAGGAGAGAGAGTAATGTTAGGGTTTTATTAGGTAGGGAGGGACCAAACTTGGCCAAAGCAAACTATAAGGGTAGAAAAAAACATTTAGGGGCGGAGGGGGTATTGTGACAAGTTAGTAAAACTTTTAAAATATTTGCCGCGGGACCCATTTGACGTACCAAACGGACTCGAAAAATTATGAAACTTGTGCCGTTGTTCTCGAAATAATTTTTCCATTAAAAAAGAATATAAATACGAATAACTTTCTCGAAGTCAAATTATTTGACAAATTCAATTCGTTTCATGCTTTATAGGTTCTACCGGCTCGATAAAGGAATAATGCACACGTTTGTAAATTAATTGTTATTTGTAAATTAATTGTTAAAAAAATATAGTCGCATAACATCACATTGTCAGAAAATATAGTAACAGGGTACCCGCCGCCGCATCGCGCGGGTACCCTGCTAGTTAAAATGAACTAGGACGCTCTTTCATTTTAATGACAAAGTTATAAATCAACGGATTATGAATTTATAAGCTCTTGCTTACAAGAATTGGGACGCCTCTACTTGTGAGTAATGAGATATAAATAAATGAGTCTAAGTATCTGGCACGTGTGCAAACATCTCCTAATCAGTTTGTACAATTCCTTTCTTCCTCTCGTATCACCTTTTCTTTCTCGAATCGTAAAATCATTCTTCTAATACCCCTACGTTCAACAAAATCTCAGGACGAGATTTCCTCTTAGGGGGTAAGACTGTAACCACCCATAAAATTTCACCAATATCATTTCCACTACAATACCTATATCAGGTATTTTCACAGGCAAATTTTTGCTTTTATTTGCTTTTCATTACATGCATGACTCTCTAGACCTGCTCACGTATCCACTCAAGCCAAATATCTCTACACTCACATCATATAAACTCCTAGTATGTCAAGTCTAAGATCACAACACTACCACAATAAGTAATCTATCACTCTAACACACTATATCTACCACAATAAAGCGCCTAATTAAGCCATATGTGTTTACAATTATCTCTAAAACCCTAATTGCTTATCTAAACTAGTTTGAAAGTGTTCAAGGCTTATGTATGAGTTACCTTAGCAAAAATAGGATATCTTAGCACCCCTAGACTCTAGTACAATCTCTTAGAGCTTAGGTACAAGTCTCTTAAGCACAAAACCCTAACTAGGTCATAAAGTCCCGGAACTAGGTCTAAAATATCCCGAATCTTTAGTATAAGCTACCACCACTTAGTATAAGCTTCCTAAGTCTTAATCCTAGCCACTAAAGACTCATAGGACCCTAATCTAGGCACTAAACCCTAAGCTAAACCCTAATTACACCTTAAGCTAGATTAAGTCTAAACTAAACCCTAATCCTAAAACTAAGTACCATAAGCACCTCAAACACCTCAAGCACTTAGCACCTTAGTCACCCTAAGCACCCTCCCTAGCACCTCCCCAAGTAGCACACAAGTAGGTGCATCACCTACTTGTCACCATCTTGAGGTCGCGGCTAAACCACCACCACAAACACCTACACTGCCTCCTAGCCCACCTTAGTCATCACCATAGCCTCCAAGAGTCACCACTAGATGTCNCACTAGCTGTCATGAGTCACCTCCCCACTCATACCACCTCGACCCCTCTTTCTTGCTCACTACTCCTAACGAGGGGTATAAATACCCTCGTACCCCCTTTCACTTCAAACCACACCACCACACTTCTTTACCTCATATATTCTGGTTCTAGTAGTAGTACAAGAGTCATAGAAAGCCTAGGTGTCGAGAACTATAGCCTTGAAGCCTTGTCGAGTTCCATTTCTAGCCAAGAAACCCTAAAACTCACGTTAACCCTAGTTCGACCCAAGTAAGCTTAATCTTTGATCCTATTAGCTTTAGTACTAACCTAGGATAGTTATGATATGCCTTAGATCACCTAGAAACCCTTGCTTAAGCCTTGATCATTTTCATTTGCTATTTTCCATTTTGAAACCCTAATTAGAGTCGAATTGCTTTTATATGCTATAAACCCTTACCATAAGCTATAAGCTAGTTAGGGGTCCCTTCTTTTTCCCTTGTGGGAAGGAAATGATAGGACCTACCTTTTTAATAATATTTCTTTTTTAGCTTGGATCAACAACTCCCCCTTAGTTCCTCTGTATCTATAACACAATATATATTAACCTTTCTTCATCTAGTGGCTCCAATAGACGTGGGGTCCACAATACTTATAAGGCATTTAGTTTATAAATAAAAAGAAACACACCCTTAGACATTCTAAGTAAAAAATTAAGGAATACAACCGTTTATGCAATGTCTACAAACAGTTGATGGTCAAAAACATACATCACTGATGCGTGGATTACGTCTACGCAAAAGGTTTTACTTCTCAAGGATCTTGAGAAGCTTGCAATCCCCACCAGGCAGTGTACCTGACCGATGTAGTATAGTGTAGTGGCAAGTACCGGGGGATTGATCGTTCTACTTGGGGAATAGTGTTCGTTAGGATTGAAATAGATTAAACTAGGTCTAGAGGTGAGGGATGATTCTTTTTGTATTTTTATGTTTTAAGGAAAGCAAGTAAAAATCTCGGGTATTGGAAGAGTGGGCGGAATTAGTTGCTAGTCAACTAACCCAAATAACTACAAATGCAAGAAAAATAAAATAACAAGAAAGTAAAATTGAGAGACTTCTAATATGGAGACAAACGTGTTTACTTAGGTTTCCTTACTCCCTAGTTATCTTTTATCAATTGATAGGTTTGCTACAATTGCGTGGATGCGGGTTTTAGTCTTTTATTAACATTCGTGGGGGCATGTACAATCTTCCCCAACTCTATAAGCTCTTATCTCCTCCTACAACGTCGCGTAAAGCGCCCATATCATAGGGATTATAAACAGTGGCTTATGCATTAAGTTTAACCAATTAGCCGTAGTACACATCCGACTCATGTTTCTTATGACGTTCAAGCATGTTACCATTTGGAGTATTGCCAGTTTTCTTAAGCCTAACATCGATAAACATCCACCCACAACAATCAATAGCAAACCAACCAATGAATAATCAATAACTAGGTTTCATTATTCCTAAGCAAACACAAACAAACCTAGCCTAACATGTTAAAGGAAAGAAAAGCATACGATATAATCAAACAACACATAGACATATTGAATGATTAAAGGATAACTTATCTTCAATTAAACATGGAAGAAAAGAGGGTTTGAAACCTCAAAATAGCTGCAAAAGTCGACTAGGGTTCGTACCCTAAGTTCCTACAAAAAGTCCTCCCTTAATGAATGACAAAACAAAAAATATATATAGATTTACACCGGTGACAGCGTCACCTTATGGGTCCTGACGCCGTCACCTCGCCGTGATTAGGGTTTCTTGATTGCCTAGATCCACTTCTGACGCCGTCTAGTTGGAATTGGTTCTGGGCCGTCTCTCTTTAGCTTATAACGTGACGGCCTTGGTGAAATTACACGTGACGCCGTCACGTGTAAATGCCTTGAAAACTTTCTGGCCCGTCAAGTGTAAAATTATCCACCTCTTTCTTCAATGAGTGACGGCGTCACCTTGTAATGCTTGACGCCGTCAGGTACTGTTTCCAGCTTGGATTCTTGACTTTGTCGTTTTCTTCACTTTTATGCTCCAAAAACGTCCAAAATGATTCCTTTTCATTTCTCTTCAAAGTACCTAAATTCACAAAAGAAACGATTTAAGGCAATATTTGATCATATATTCACGACTTAGGGCTTAAATAACCCCTTAAAATCGTGACACTTTTCGTCTCATCAATCACTTATAGTTAATGTTATTTTTATATCACCCTCTAAATAAAAAATACAAATCATTAAACCCATTATACAAACCGATATAAAACATACGCTTTCTTGTTCTTAAATTGTACAAAGCAGTTTGTGTTGTCTTATTCATGAAGAGAATTGATCGGCACACATTCATTTCTTATCAGCACGCTCAAATTTACAACCTCGTGAAGCAACACATAATAAATATACAACCGTTTATTGCATTGATTGGTGTGTGCAAATAAAAAATGAGATTATGCAAATCATCTCCTATTCATGAAGCATAGGCCCACAACACAAAGACAAAAAAATAAATGAGAGGACTCTATTACGCCAATGAACCACGTAAGCAAATGAAGAAAGACACACACAAAGACAAAAGAATAAGAAGACTTTATTACACCAATGAACCACGTAAGCAAATGAAGAAAGGGTTTTATTATACACTAGCAGGGTACTCGCGCATTACGGCGGCAAATAGCCTGTATTTAAATTTTTTTAGCGAGCTAATTTTTTTGATTATATGTTTCTTCATGACAATAGCTCTACAAATAACGATAATTTCAAGTTGAAATAAGTTTAAGAAATAAACTATTTTCTAGAAATGACACAAACCTTTATAAAAGAGTTTACTTTACACATGATCCAAGCCTAAATGAAAATATTTATTGCGAGTGCTTTTATATGGTCCTTGTTGTTCCCTTTTACGGAGTTAGCTTAACTACAAAGTTAATCTAACTATGTTCCATGCTTAAGTGATGTAATGGAATACTGATAATAAGAGATAAAAACTTTAAAATAAAGACACAAAAGTTTTTCAACATTTAAATTCTTATTAAAAGTAAATCAAAGAATTTATAGCCAAGTTTGGGGAACAACACTTAGGATTGAATGACAATTTTACCCTTCATGTGAGGCGCACATGCAGAAACTAACGCCCGTCCGGTCAAAGGATAGGTCAACGCGAAATGGACAAGCACATGGTCGATTTGTGTAATTCTTGAGAGTTAAGGACGAAACGTGCAACTTTGGCCTAACCATAAGGACGATTTATGTGATTAACTCTTTTATTTATTTTATGTATATATAAGCATAGAGTAAGTGAGAGTGGAGAAAGTTTGTGGATTAAATATTTAAATAGTTAATAGATAACATTGTGTGTTATAAATAAGAGTATTTTTATCAAATAACATTACTTCTTTTGTAAGTTTTAAAGCAAATATGTTTTATTATGTTCTCGTGTATAGAGGCGTCAAAAAGCCTGACCCGACCCGAACCCGATTAAGCTTATTCGGGTCGGGTTACTCGGGTCAAAATTTTTATTCGAGTTATTCGGGTCAGCCCGAGTAAGTTGAGTACTAAATAGGGTCGGGTATAGGTTTGAAAATATTTGCCTAACTCGAGTTCGGGTCAACTCGTTTAACTTGAATAAGGTTTTTATAGTTTTTATTATTTTCTTTTTTTATAAATTATGTATCTAAATTAGGAGTAGGCACTTTTATGACTAATTTTCTCATATTTTCGAGCAGACCCGAACCTGAATGGACCCGATCTGAGTGGACCCGACGTATTGACCCGAACCCGACTAACCCAAGTTCAAATAAGATCAGGTTCGTGCATGTTATTTTCGGCCTCGATCCTACTTTAACCCGATCTGAATTGACCCGACCCCGACCCCGACCCCGACCAGATTAACACCCCCTACATAGATACGCAGATAAGTGGACCTAAACGCAAGTACAATATCTATTGCACAATGCACAATCCTGTTTTTTAAAGAAGGCAAGATATTTTAGGAAAATATTCATAAGAAAAGGGTTTTTAATGCATGAGATTGAGATGTGGAACCAGTGGCCAACATCTCATGTCACAAACAAAACCAATTCTGTATATCATCATCTTACAATTCTTCATCTTTTAATGCAAAATCATCACCATCATGGGTTTGGGATTCAGGCTCAACTTGAAATGGGGTCTTACACTTCAACCTCGTATATCTTCCAACACTTCTTCCTTGCCATCTTCAACAACAACAACATGTGCATCATGTAAGTTCATTTTATCTTAAATTTTGAGTTGGGTTTATAATATTGTTTCATTTAGCTTAAGTTGTTGGGGATGTTTTGTGACACCTCGTCCCACATCGGTAGCACATATGACATATGACTGATATGAGTCCCTTATAAGCCTACTAGCTAGTATGGTTTTTAGTTAGAACCTGAGTAGTTTATTGGTTTCGGGCCTTTCGGCTTTGGAGGGTCTTTACATAATTACATAGTTAGCATCAGGTTTCAAAAGTGATTATTTGATATGGATTAATCTGAATAAGATATCCCAAAGTATAACAAGACACCAGGTTCAAACCACCTCTGGTGAACATCTTAGGATGCTTAGGGAAAAGTCTGGAATTGGCCTCGGGAATACCGTTTAGGCCGTGTACATCTGAGCCAAAAAGGCTCGACTTCCATGGGTAACATAAGCAGGGATCCTTCTCCGTTTACCCGTTTGAATAAGATACGTAACTGTAAGCCTGTAACAAAATAGGTTGTGGGAGATGATGTTTGGATTTGCCACTAGTTCTTTTTAGAGTTGTGATAATTTGATGACAGTTGTTTGAGTGTTCTGAAAAATATTACTATTTTAGGATCTAAACGAGAACCAGTTTTGCCGCGGCTAGCCTGCTAATGCTAAATTGATCGTTTGACCCCAAGATAGTTGATTAATCATTTCACTATACCCGCATAGCATAAACTGATTATATGCTACTTCCCTCTGTCCGAAAATAATTGTCTCCTGACGATAGATAATAAACACAAAGTTTAGAAACATAATCATCACTGTCTACTTTTTGTACAATGACGGTTTTAACATTAACCAAGTAATTAAGTTTCTTTTATTTGTGATAATAATTTCAAGTAGGGGTAATAAGGTAAACTTTGATCAAAATTCTCTAGCCATATTTAGTAGTGGACTAATAGTTGAGACCGCCCGAAAAGAAAAGACGGACAAATAGATTGAAATGGAGGGCGTATTTAAAAACGTAATGTTGAGATAGTCACATTCAAAATGCAATGCGATCTGTCCGTTTAGTAGTTATTACTTATTAGCAACAAACACTTTAATTTATATGAATCAAGTCAAGTTTTAGCTCACATTAGTAATCAATTTTTTACACCAAGTAAAGTGATTCGTGTCAAACTGAACTCGAACATACACTCGTTAGCCACTCTATTGTCAGCCATGGACTCTTTCTTTGGGATAAAGGGGCTAATATTCATATCAGTCATGACGTTGAAAGTTCATTTGTTTGACCTTGAAGTGATGATTCACTCTTTTTTCTATCTGCATCGTATTATAATCTGCAATAAACACTCAATCATTAATTTTGTTGGTACTTACTTTATTCTAAAACTTTTGAACTTGCTCAACAGTTAAAGTCAAGGACATCAATTATAACTTGGCAAGGGTATCTATCCCAATGGAAAGTGAGAATTCCTACAATGATCCTAGTGGCGTAAATCCTTGTTCTTCTATTTCACGGATCTTGGACACAGATTACTCGGAAACCAGCAACATACAGGTTTCATTTTTAGTTTAGGTGACATAAGTTGACTTTATGGTCAAACCCTGTTATGGGTTAAAGTCTAAACCAATATCCACTTAGAAATTAATCAACTCCATAGTTTTTCTGTAGCAACTTTTTGAAAATATATAGAACATGGTGTAGATTTTTCAAGTTGACTATAGTATAATTTCATTTCTACTTGTTTAATTCATAATGCTTATTTTAAACGTTTGGTCTTTCAGAGAAGTGTCGGTTATTTGTTACAAGACGATATATTAACATTCCTTACAAGCTTACAAGCAAACAAGATATCACAATATAGGTTACTGTTGGAAAATCTTGTTGTTTTGGAAGATACATTTGCTGACTCAGATGTGATATCGTTAGAGCGTAACATATTGGTTCAACTAGAAAAGATTGGTGCTTTGAAGTTTCTTCGTACATCTTTTTCCGAAATATCCAAATATCCTATAAATGAAGAAAGCGTCAAGAAGCCTATTGTGCATTCTACGAGAAAAGTTGAAAGAAAGTCACAAAGAGAACGTATGTCAAAAAAGCTTAATGGTGTTTGTACAGTAGAATTTCAATCACAAACAGCTAACCATAAGAATTCGAAACGGGTCAACCTTTCCTCAAGAAGATCATCAAATACAAAGCGTGGAAGAGCAAAAATTACTAGGAATGAGGCAGAGCTATCACGAGGAGTTAAGGTTCTATTCAGTCCTCTACTTTGAACTCTTCTCCTATTTGTTTCACTTTCTATTAGCCAGTACATTACTTGAACTTGTATAATTTCTTATGTGGTTTAATGGTTATGCAGATGGTTGCTAATTTGGAGAGGATTAGGACAATGCTGGAAGAAGAAACGGGTTCCATGGTTAGTTTTAGTAGTTGGGCAGCAGCTGCTGGAGTTGACAGGAAAGAGTTGCTTGAAAACTTGCAATTTGGTTGGTGTTGCAGGGATGAGCTTCTGAGAAGTACAAGATCGTTGGTTATATACCTTGCAAAGAACTACAATGGTCAAGGAATAGCCTTCAAAGATTTAATACAGGTTTTCTTTTACCGAAGCTTATATATTTCACATTTGATTTACTTTTATGGAAACAAATTTATTGTGCTACTTAGACTTGGCAGAAAGGGCGGGTCAGGTTCATAGTTGGGTTGCCCCAAATCATATTTTGTACAACGATTTTTTCAAGTTTTCGTGTATACATAAGTGAAAGATGATTACAAACTTTATACCATTTCAGTGATGATATAGTTTTTGAGATATTGTTAGGAGGTTTATGCAATACAAGTATACACCCATACTTTGTGTGACTTTTGAACCTTTTGAGTTTTGACCCATTTTTTCTTGTTTTCTTTTAAGCATTTTGTTGACACTTTTGACCTTCCGGCCAAAATTGTTGACCATGAATATAGGGGATGCGGGAGTGGTTATTTCGATGTCTTTTTTTTTTTCTTTGGAATAATTGAGAATTGAAAATTCAGTAAGTGCTAAAAAACTTGTACACAAATTTGCAGGCAGGAAACGTTGGTGTTCTTCAAGGAGCAGAAAGATTTGACCGCAGTAGAGGATACAAATTTTCGACATATGTACAGTATTGGATAAAGAAATCATTGCTAATGCTACTATCCCGTCATGCTAGAGAGATACGAATTCCTGTATGTTCTTTCTATCTTCCCGGATGACTTCTTTTTCACGCTGTTTTCTTTTCGTTCATCTAAATATATAAAGATCATGAGTGTACAGTATAGTTTATACTGTAGCACACCCTATGCAAAGTCACACCTTTTTAACTAGAGATGAAAATTGGATGGATTCAGCAGGTTGACCCGAAACCCAAATTTTCCAAAATGTTTACTTTTATAAATAACTAATTTCTCAAATGTGATTAATTTTTTTTTTTTTTTTTTTTTTTTTTTTCAGTAATAATAACTTCCCGAGTAAAAAATGAAGGAGGTATCATGCCTTAATAATAAACTTGACTTATTTTTCCATTAGAATATAAATAACCCGAATTGACCAGTTCACAGAAACTCCGTACACGGGTCAAAATTGCATCTCTGATTCTGATTATATTTTCTCTTCCTTTTTTTCTGAATTTCTGTAGTTTACAATGAGCAAGGCTATAAGCAAGATACAAAAGGCTCGAAAAGCGCTAGATAAAGGTGATGGAAGATCCCCAGATGACTCTGAAATATCCAAATTCACAGGTTTTTCGTTGGCTAAGATTGAATCAGCTACCAAATGCCTTAGAGTTGTTGGTTCCATAAATCGCACTGTTGGGAATGGCATTGATGCCAAGTTTTGGGTACGTCTCCTGACTTGTTAATCCTCTAGAATAGAAAAGTAACCTTCAGGGTCTCTTGAAAATTGAAATAAACAACCTTCGTTACTGAAAAGTGAAATTATGGATAGTCTCAAAATGGTTTGATATCACAAGTAACTGCTTAAGTTTTGATCAGTCTTACAAAAAATGTTATCGTTTAAGCGATTATTAGTTTTGTTGCCTGTAGCTAGTACAAACTACAAAGTAATTACGACTGCATGGTTATTATTATACTTGTTTGATTTGGTTTATACCGGCTAGATCATTTATGTTTTTTATTCATTGTGCAGGAAGGTACACCTGATTTAACAATGATGACTCCAGAAGAAACTCTAATGAAGGAGTATATGATCAATGAGATGTACAACAGAATGAATGATCTGGATGCGAAGGAGAGGACAGTGTTAATTTTAAGATTCGGGCTCAAAGGTTACCAACGCAAGACACTTGAGGAGATTGGGGGCTACTATGGTGTAAGCAAAGAATGGATCCGCCGAATAGAAACAAGAGCATTGACAAAACTAAAAATACATGATGAAGATACATTACAAAGTTTAAGACAATATTTGTACATAAGTATATGAAGAATAGCCAATTAAACATTCTCTTTGTAAAGTTGCAACAGTTAATAACTATTCTTTCTTTATATTTACATTTACCCCTGAATTACTAACGGACGTGAATGCCCTTTTCGACGCTATATGATAGTGTCAGTTGTCAAATCTTCGTGACTAAAGGTCATTCTCGTCGTTTTTGGTACAATCAAAAAAATTAGGTTGCCATACGATGACTGGGGTACAATCGAATCCTTACATTGATTTTTTATCTCATCATTGCAATGAAATGACACAATATAACTTATTTGTAGTCCTGTAACGTTGGTGGACGCTGGAATCTATATCGTTATTTAAACTTCAGTATGATGATATCTTTGTTTGTTATAATACAAAGTCAAGAACATTATTTGTAGTTGTGCTTAAGTTTATTAAGGATAGTCGAGCTTTTGAACGTTCTCACTGTAAATTTGCAACATCTACTACATGTAAAGAGAAAACAAATTTGCTTAAAACCTAAAAATGAGTAATGTCGCTGGAATAAAATACCTTACTTATAAAGAGGCACTTTATTTTGCATACTCAAAATTTGGTGCATACCAAGGGACAAATCCTCACCATTCATCGAGTTTGATATAATGGTGAGGATTAACCTAAGATTAAATAAGGAAACCTAAGTCCATGTTTTTTTTTTCTCCTTTTCTTTCTCTTTTTGTCTTTTTTATTATTATTTTTTTTTCTTTCCTTCTTTTTGTTTTTTTTTCCTCTCTTTTTCACGCTTATTCTTTT
>LBNU01026888.1:4143-28090 GCA_014162995.1 Artemisia annua | reverse complement strand
AAAAAAAAAAAAAACAAAAAGAAAAACAAAAAGAAAGAAAGAAAATAATAAAAAAGACAAAAAGATAAAGAAAAAGGGGGAAAAAAAAACATGGACTTAGGTTTTTACATTTAATCTTAGGTTAATCTCCACCATTAGATCCAATTAGATGGATGGTGAGGATTTGTCCCTTGGTATGCACCAAAATAAGGGTATGCAATTGAATTTTCCTCACTTATAAAAGGCAATGCAATCTATTAAATATTTTAATACATAATTACAATTTAAACCATCAACTTTTTACCGTATTACTTACTTCACACTCATAAAATAAATAAATAAATAATAATTGCACACACAATCGTCTGGTTTAACTTAATAACTTTATTTTTGTTATCGTTGACCCTACAATGCTAGAGGATGGGAATGCCCTTCATGTTCGACAATATAAGTATCAAATCTTAGTTATTAAAGGGCATTCTCGTCATCATTTGGTACAACCAAAACAATTAGGTAGTCCGCCTAGTCCCCCAACGAGTAAGGTACAATCAAACTCATGGATTGACATTTCATTCCATCATTGGAATTGAAATGGATGGACAGTTACAATATAACTTTTGGAATGCAATGGAATGACATTTAAGGCTGTGTTTAGTTGAGAGGTATGAGAATGATCATGACTATGATTGTAAATGTGTTAGTTGTGATATATGGGTTTTAAGTTATGGAATCATTTCTTGATAATTTTCATACTCCAAATTACTCATAAAATGTTGGTTTAGATCAATTTCATGTAATCATTCTCCCTACAATGAAACATATACCGATTGTGATGAAACTTACACCAAACGCACCCTAAGAAAAATAGAGAAAATACTAGAATTCTATCTTTTATGAACCAGTAGAATACTAGAATTTCTATAAGCTACAAAAGATACCTTTAGTTTTAGTAAAATGATGAATTGTCTTTGAAGCTATTAACGTCTATATTTCTCTACTCTTTTAAATTTAGTACTAGTAAGACACCTAGTTAGCCCTTAAATATAACAAATTTTATATTTAAACTCTTTACATTGTCCGTGTTATCTTATTTTTATGGGATAATTAGGTAAATGACCCGGTTGCCCCAAGGTCGGGGGTTTTTGGGCCTCTTTTTTCTCATTTCCAAACTAGACCGGGCAACTGGGCAACTTGAACTACCCAACCATGTGTCGCCATGTGTCCAACATTTTTTTACCAAAGTAGACAAGTTGTCTAATTGTTATGCCGAAGTACACTGATTGCCTATGACTCATCACCCTTGTAATCATTGAAGGCACACTTGTCGCTTACTGGGGATAGTTGTCCAATTGTACTGGGCAATCCGGTCTAGTTTGGGAACGAGAAAAAAAGAGGTCAAAAAAACTTCGACTTTAAGGCAATTGGGGCATTTGAATAATTATCCATTTTTTTATTATTGTTGTAAAAACATAATATTAAGTAGCATTATTATATTTATTAGTGTTATAAAAAATAGTTAAAATCTTTATACAATAAAAGGTTTGTAAAAGGTATATTTGAGAATATCAAATTGAATCAAATAGGAGACATCTACTTTGTAATGCGGCAAAACTGAGACTGTCGATTGCTCAATAAAAGTTAAAATTAAAGATTTTTCTGATTAAAATTCAATCAGACTAATCTATATATATATTTAAAAAAAAAAAAAAAAAAAAAAAAAAAAAAGAAAGACGTGTGGCCTTGAAAGCTCACTTTTTAAAAACTTTTTGACTTAAATGTAAAATAATTTTTTTCTTATTGGCTAATAGACTTTACTATGAAGTCCAAAATTTTAAAATAATGGTTAATCATAAGTTCAACTTTATGAACTTAAGTATAAAATATTAAAATATACACAATTTTCATTATTTTCAAATAAAGTTAAAAAAATATCTATGTACTTTAAACTATAAAAATTAAACTTTCTAATATTTTTTTTGGCAAAATTAAAAAATAAAATAAAATAAATAAATAAATCCTAAATTCAACTTTTTAATTTTCTAATACCTTTTTTTTTGTTTGGTAACCATAGCTTCTGACCTTTTGGCCAATTAATCTACAAGGTTTAAGCACAGCAGCCACACACAATCAAAATCGGGTAAAGCCCTTTTATTTTATTTCGAGAAGTTTGCGTGACCAAGGGTTCTTGCACCTAGCTGGATATGGAACTTCAGATATATCACATTTTAGTGATGATAATCAAAATCTTTTTGCCGCTAAATCAGCCGTGAATGATTTAATACTTTATACTGAACTTAGTATTACTATTAACATATTATATTTAGTGCTATGAAAAATATTTAAAATTAAAAAATATAAAATAGTATATAATTAAGAAAATCAAACTCAATTATCAGGATTTGTCTAGTAGGTGCCGTTAAGCATTAGTTAAACTGTATTTATTGAACTCAATATATATATATAAAAAAAAATTAATACATATTTATTTAACCTTAAAGTTAATTTAGTGTTAAAAGAATCATTTGATAAACTTATAGTGTTACGGAGTATTTTATAGTCACCATAATCATTTCTTAAAAACACCCGTTAAACAAACAAACAAACAAACACCCCCTTAAATAAAAGTTTCCATAAAGAAGCAGCAGTGATCAAACGTAAAACAAAAACCCAAAACCAAACAAACAAACAAAGCAATGAGGATAATGATGAAAGGTGGTGTTTGGAACAACACAGAAGACGAGATTCTTAAAGCTGCTGTTGCTAAATATGGTACTAAGAATTGGGCTCGTATTTCTTCACTCCAATGGCTTGACCCTGATATTAAAAAGGTATAAATAAATTTACTACATTGTTTTTTTTTTTTTTTTTTTTTTTTTTTTTTTTTTTTTTTTTTTTTTTTTTTTTTTTTTTTTTTTACACATACACCAAACAATATTTACCAAACAGTTTTTTTTGTTTGTATAAAACAAAAAGCTATGTTACCAAACACTTCTATAACAAACAACTACGTTACCAACACTTTTATAAAAAACAATTAAAAAAATAAAAAAAACTACTACCAAGCACTATATATAATGGGCGGGTGTTTGGTTTCGGCTGTCACATAACATAAGCTGTGCTTGCTATATAACATAAAGCTTTACATTTTGTGATCTTATTTTGACATTTACGGGCTCTATAACATTGTCAAGTGTATACAAGCCCATAAGTGTTCATATGATACTCATATGAGCCTCTAAGAGTCATATTTTGCGCGATTATGTGTGTCTTAATATAGCTAAAACTTGATTTAAGAGTACTAAACATACATTGACTATATTATATTATTACGTTAATCGCCTTCAAATCTTCACCCGATACACATATATGTAGCCATAACATAGCTGCTATATATAGTCTAATAACAACACCCCCCAAAACGAATATAAACCCACCCTGCCAACACCCCTTACCCTCCAACCCCCCTCCCCACTCCCACCCCGTCCACAACACCTCTCTGACACCTTCCCTCTGCCTTGATATCCAATCGATCTCACGAGTTATGTTAACGAACCCAACACTTTTTTACCTTTAATAAAACACAAATGCACAATGTATACTTCAGATTATATAACCAAAGAACCACTACTGTAAGCACATCTGTACATAATAATTCAGAATATAAAACTCAACAAGGTAACTAAACCGTATGATCTAATATATGACTCATATTTTTTCTCTAACTATTCACATACATATTTCTCTACCGCTGTACAAAAAGCATATGTCAAGTTAATCATACTAAACAACTATCCAAATTTACAACACCATAAACTATAACCTACGTTATCCCAAATCATCAGATTTTCATAACATGTGGTCTACACATGACTAGACGAAATTAAAACTAACACTAAAAGAACACACAAAAACAAATAAAGAAAAAAAAAAATACAAAAAAAGTAAAAACAACTACGTTACCCATGTACTATCTCATCATAATATAATTAACTCAATACAATAATCTATTCTTGCAAATTCAAATATTTGCACGCTGCTACCGCTTAACATCTATCTATCTGGTCTATCTAGAACCCAAGTAGCAGGCAACAATAAAAGCTGCCTTATCCTGCTGTTTTGCCAAACATACCCTAAACCTCATAATTCGTACATAATACCTACAACTATACCCAAACACATTTACACATTCCTTTCCATAACTTTACACACAGAGCAGCACCACAAATTAACTTTAAAAAAAAATAATAAAAGACAATATAAAAAAATAATAAAAAATATAGGCTTAAGAAATTCTTCTCTCTTNGTTGTTTGGTGTATGTTGTATATGTTGTATGTAAGTGTTTGGTAACGTAGTTGTTTGTTTTATAAAAGTGTTTGGTAACGTCGATGTTTGTTTTAGGGGGTGTTTGTTTCGGCTTATATAGCCAGCTTATGGCTTATATGTGTTCGGCTTATATAATATAAGCCACAATTTTGTGGCTTATTTTGACACTTATGGGCTTGTATAACATTGACAATGTTATAGAAGCCCGTAAATGTCAAAATAAGTCACAAAATTGTAGCTTATGTTATATAAGCCAAGCACAGCTTATGTTATATAAGCCGAAACAAACACCCCCTTATATAAGTGCTTGGTAACGTAGTTGTTTGTTCTATAAAAGTGCTTGGTAACGTAGATGTTTGTTTCATAAAAGTGTTTGGTAACATAGTTGTTTGTTTTATATAAGTGTGGTAGCGTAGCTGTATTGTAAAGTGACATAAAAGCTAAACGCTTCTTCAAGTAGCGTTGTTTTTAAGAAACGCAAAATGCTAAATGCTCGCTCCTTGCCAAACGAGTTTTTGATTTTAAACGCTAAATGCTCTTAATTTTATCGCCAAACATACTCTTAAGGTTGTGTTTCGCTACAAAAGCTTAGTAGCGTATAGCTTTTAATGTTTGTGATATAAGGCTTGTTTGGCAACGAGCATTTAGCTTTTTGAAACGCTAATTAAAGAAGCTGTTCGTTTTACACTTTATAATCACATATACAACCATGTTACCAATCGCTTATATAAAACAAACAGCTCTGCTAGTTTACCAAACATAGCCTTAGTCTATCTGACTATTTTGAGGTAAAACAGATTTATTTCGAAGTGTTTATTCAAGTTGAATTTAGCATAACATTTTAAAAAATATAATTAACCTAAAACCTTCTATAAATGGATTTCGTTAAATTTTCTAACAAATATATATATATTTTTTTTCAAGAATTAATGTTTTTTTAGAATAATTAAATCCAAACACAAATTTAAAGCAGCTTATAAGTAAGCAGAAGCATAATCAGGATAAATAAGCAATCCCAAACACCCCCTTAAATAAATGGCTATACATGTTTCTTACAAATAATATGAGCTTTGACTTATCATAAACAGAGAGTTCTTTGTAAGTAAATGATAGGATTTGTTATGCGTCATTAGTTACGGCTCTAGCATATAAGCTGAAATTGAAAAGATTAGTTATGGGTTCTTTCATATAAGCTGAAAACTATATCTGCAAGGTTCTGTTACAATAAGCGTCGACTTGTTAGGAGAAACTTAGTAGTATTTTGTTTGATAGCGGAAAGGGACATGCACCAAAGTCATGTTCTTTCATTCTTGCATAACAATTTCCACCAGATGGATGAAATAGGGCTGATTTAGATTTACAGACATGCTTGCAGATATGTCAAGTGTGCAGCCTTTATTTCAATGTTGTCACTTAACTTCCAGTTTGATGTTTAATGTTCATGTGGATAGTATACTGAATTTCTTTAAACTTGCTTAACCCTTGTAATCTGCTTTTGTATAAATATTAGAAACTTCAGAATTGACCAGATGCGTAAGAAATATACCTAAAATGTTGTCTAGGAATGCCATGCTTACCCATGATCAGAAATCTTTTCAAGGGTGAATCTTAATTTCACATAATTCATGCGTATTATCTGTTTTTTGTCAGCTAAAGTCGTATGTTCATGTTTGTCATATCTAAAGTATGAGTTTAACTGTCAACTATCTAATACTTATGAACAAATTTTGATCAAGTTCGTTTCTTCTTCTTTTAACTTTTGTAATTTTGCGCTGCATTTTACTTGCCAAATCTAGGAAATGATATGCATATCAGTGTTTAGGATTAGTGGTATTATGATTGAACTATATGCTATGAGCTTTATTTCTTCATCTGTTTACATCTATTCTCTCGTTTATCATTTTGAAATTTTGAAGTTCTTTACATACAAAATCTGACCACCTTTGTCTGTACAGATTGAGTGGACCCGAGAAGAAGATGAGAAGCTACATCATCTTGCTAAACTCATGCCAACTCAATGGAGAACAATTGCTACAATGGTTGGCCGTACTCCATCCCAGTGCCTTGAGCGTTATGAGACACTTCTTGATTCAGCTTGTGAAGATTATGAACCTGGTGATGATCCAAGAAATTTGCGTCCAGGAGAGATTGATCCAAACCCGGAATCAAAGCCTGCTCGCCCTGATCGAGTTGATATGGATGAAGATGAAAAGGAAATGCTTTCAGAAGCAAGAGCCCGTTTAGTTAATACCAGAGGCAAAAACGCCAAAAGAAAGGCCCGTGAGAAGCAGCTTGAAGAGGCTAGAAGGCTAGCTTCCTTACAGAAGAAGAGAGAAGTTAAGGCAGCTGGAACTGATAATAGGCATAGGAAAAGGAAGAGAGAGGGGATTCACTACAATGATGAGATCCCATTTCAAAAAAGGCCCCCTCCTGGTTATTATGATGTGGCTGATGAAAGTTTCTCTGCAGAACAGCCTAAATTCCCTACTAGCATTGAAGAACTGGAAGGTGAAAGGAGGTCCGATAAGGAAGCACGATTGAGAAAACAAGATGTTGCAAGGAACAAAATTGCACAAAGGCAGGAGGGTCCATCAGCTATACTCCACGCAAACAAATTGAATGTTCCAGAAACCGTTACAAAAAGGCCAAAAATGAACCTCCCAACACCACAAGTTTCAGATTATGAACTGGAACACATTGCGAAATTCGGTCTTCCAGCATTAAGTGAGGAACTCTCAGAAGGAAGTGGTGCCACACGTGCTCTCCTTGCTGATTATACCCAAACACCTCGTCATGGAATGGCCCCAATAAGAACACCAGCCGGCAAGCGAGATCCTATCATGATGGAAGCTGAGAATCAAGCCAGGTTAAGACTATCTCAGACACCATTACTTGGAGGTGAAAATCCTGATTTGCACCCTTCAAATTATTCAGGGGTCACAGCAAAGAAAAAGGTCATTCAAGCACCAAAAGATATTGTAACACCGTCTGTAATGTCCACTGCTGGTGCATTGGGTATGGCACCAAGAGATGGCTACTCATTTGGGGTCACACCTAAAGGAACCCCCATAAGGGATGAACTCCACATTAATGAAGAGATGGAAATGCGTGATGCTGCTAAACTCAAGCGTGCAAGGCAAGCTGATACAAGACAAAATTTGCTTTCAGGTTTGACTCGTCTTCCAAAGCCCAAGAATGAGTATCACATAACTGTCCAACATGCTCCTGAAGATGATGAAGAACCAGAGGAGAAGATGGAAGAGGATATGTCTGACAGGAGTGCTTGGAAGAAGGCTGAGGAAGAATTTGATGAGGATGAACTGAAAGAGGTAATTATCTAAACAAATATGCTTCAAATGGATGTTCTTATACACTTATTGTTCAATCCCAGAACTAACACACAAGTAATGCAAAATATTGCTGTCATTTATATTAACGGGAGCCTGCACTTTTTTACTTATTGCAAATTTATCTTCCTTGGAAAAGAACTTATTGTAGTACTAAAAGGGGCCATAGAGATAGAAAGCACATGATGCTTTAAGTTGTAAATATAGTAATTGACTCCCTACTAGGATGCCCCTTATAGTTAATGTACATATTTGCAGGCGTTTGGTTTCACACTTTGCCTAGGTTACCTGATACATGTGTCGTTATTTTTGCTGATAATTATATCTTCATATACCTGCTCATAGATAAGAGAACACCTGAAGTGTTTAGCAAATGAAAATACTCAGGAAAGCAAATCATGTACTCTGGATAGTCGTTTTTTCCTATTATTTTTAATATAGCAAAAACTTGATTTAGAGCTAAACATACATTGACATTATTTTTTGCTTAATCGCCTTCAAATTTCACCTTGTTACCTTTATATAGGTATATATACATGCATATACGTATGTCTTTATGATGTATCTATATGTACTGTATGAAATTGAGAATATTTTGTGTATCATCTCACGAGTTAATGACCCTGTACCTATGTACAATGCATGTATAGGAAAAAAGAACACTAGAGCACTGGTAGATATTTAAAGTAAATCAGGATACGTATATTGAAACATATTTTTGTTTTGCTATTCTAACATCCTCGCTGTAAAATTGTAAGTTAAGTATGTTTGAATACAATTTGTACATCAACTATTTTACTCTATAGAGGTTTTCCTTGTGGTCTACCTGCTGAGAAAACTACCTTTGCCCTTGCATATGATCAAATGTTAAACAAATGTTATGTTTCTATAATTAAATTTACTCAAGATACATTCTTTGGTTTAAATGCCAAATTATTTGCACTTAACTCACTTTTAGTTTTAACCAAGTACATGCAACAAATAAAAGCTGTTTCTTTATGTGCTAGATTTCTCAATGGGCTTAAGAATCATCCATTTGGACCTTGTAACATAATTGAACTACAATGAGCTTTAGTTTACTACTCACATGCGTTGAATTTCATAGTTTGGATGTGATATAAACATGTGATTTTTGAATTTTAAAAGGCTGATCAAATGATTAAAGAAGAGGCAAAATTTCTGCGTAAAGATGAGGATAATGAAGAATTTGTTAAAGGACACAAGACATGCTTAAATGACATTATGTACTTCCCTACCCGCGATGCATATGGTCTCTCTAGTGTTGCTGGAAACACGGAGAAAGTTGCTGCCTTCCAGAAAGAGGTTGACATTGTGAAGAAGAGAATGGATGATGATACAAAGAAGGCGCAATGCCTCGAGCAAAAGATAAAGCTTCATACTGATGGATATCAGGTAAAACAACAAGTTCCAGTTTTTGCTACTGTTCAATTACTTCTCTTAGTCATTTGTTTCCTTTATTGAAGTAAATACGGGTTAGGTAATAGGTTGAAATGGGTCACCTTTTAGTACTGATGAAACGCGACTGATCAGGTTTTGTTGACATGTGATTTCTCCATTATTGATAACCTTAAAGATTATCGATGAGTTGATTATGGACATATAACTATTTATATTATGATAATTATAATTTAAATCTTTCAATATACCAATCTAGGATACTGTGTGCATTTAAAATAGATTTTGCGCAAGTATCAGCCAATTCATCCCATTCGACCCAGTTGACCTTTTCACTTTTAGCCAACATTTTCTTTGAATTGACCCGTTTGACCTATTTATGTTTTTTTTAAAACAGCCCAAAACGACCCGTTCATAATTAAATGGGTCAAAAATGCTATCTCTGTCTTTAAGCTATGTTGCAAACTTCCTTTTCTTCTTCCTTAATTATGTTTAGTTGGGTGCTAAAAATTCTTCTTTCAAGGAAGCTAGGTTCTCGATGAGGTGTATTGTGTCACTGCTTTGGTCTTTTGTTAACTATGTTATCTAGAAGTAGAAATTGGAAAAACCAAGTCAATGTATCAAAGCATATTGCCAGAAATTATGCTGCAGCACTTTTTCACAATATTAATCGAAAAGGCCATTAACAGGATGACACTTAGGATGCAACTCCCTCGAGTTATAAAATTTTACCAGGCTTGTTCATGCCCAGAACTTCTTTAAATTATTCTTACTAATGCGTTTTTACTTGCAGATGCGAGCTGCAAAACTCGGGTCACAAGTAGAGACAACCTTTAAGCAGATGGTCACAGCTGGAACAGAATATGAGTGCCTACAAGCATTACAAAGACAAGAGCAGTTGGCAGCATCAAATCGTATTAATAGCCTTTCGGAAGCTGTCCAAAAGCAAAAGGAATTTGAGAAGACTCTACAGAATCGCTATGGTGATCTGCTAGTCAGAGCCACAGTTCCTGAACAGGTTGAGGAAGCAAATCAGATCTCTGAATCCAGTGAAATGACCAACCTGATGACAGGCCAAGGGGACTCGGTTGCTTAATGTGTTTCACTTTGCAGAATGTGCACATTATCAAGCACTAGATTATCTGTTTCTATCGTTATGTTACTCTCACTTTGTTATAACCTAAATTTAGTCTAAGAGTTCGTATGAGACATATCGATTAGTCGGTCAAAAGGTCGGAAACCATAAGGATTATAATTAACTTGTTGACATTACTGAGTACATGATCATTAATACGGAGCGATATTACTCACTGGCAAACCTTAGTAAATACTCCATTGACTATTTACTAAAAAATTACATTATTATATTACTAGTAGGTTACAAGAATATGCTATGAATATAATAGATATTCTTTTCAATCTAAGAAGATTTGGAAATAGCAACGTGATTTATACATTTGAATAGTAAAATGATATGAATAAAATAATGATTTCTTTAGACAACATGTAAATACAAATTGTTTTATATCCAGAAAAATAACCCAAGAATCTTATATTATTGACCACTAAGGAAAATTCTATGTTAGAGAATAAAAGACTAGAGGACCATTTACGTCGACTACAAAATAAAAACCGAGTAGCTAAATTAAAAAGCATATATGAAGAAAGAAAAACTGGGTGGGATGATGTCGACATGTTAAAAGATCGACTCATTTAAACTATGACAACAACCAACTTACTTAGCTTAGTTAGTCACTTGAGGGGCTATCCGGGTTCGAGTCTTGTAAAAAGGAAAATCCAGATTTGCCTCTTAGTGCGAAGCCTTGAGTTCTAGGGGTTTCCTTTCGCCAGTGTCTCCTAATGGTTCGGGTCCTAGCCCGTTTGGATGGTTTAGCTCGGGGGTCGGATTTCAAGTGTGGTGCCCTTCTAAAAAATAAAATATAATAAAAATTTTAACTTTGACAACTATCAAAATATTTGTTTTCATCAAACTATATACCTGTGGTTCGGGTCTCGGGCCTGCCCGTTTGGATGGTTTAACTCGGAGGGTCGGATTTTAAGTGTTGTGACGTTTTAAAAAAAAAACAAGAAAGAAGAAGAAGAAAAAAATGACAACTATCAAAATATTTGTTTTCATCAAACTATATACATTGCTATGTTTTCGTCGACATATTAAAAGATCGAGTCACTTATCCCAACTTTGAAAACTATCAAAATATTTGTTTTTATCAAACTATATACATTGCTATGTTTTCGTCCTAATACAATTTTCTAGACTTGCTACAATATTCTAGTTCGGCATTTAAGTTATGTGACGTACCGAGTCATAATCAATCTCATTAACATAGGATATGAGACGTATCGAGTCATACTCAGTCTCATTAAGATAGGATAGGACTCAAGATCGGCAACTTAAGTATATGCAATATATATTACTTTTTACCTCCTAAAATAAATGTTCACTTTATAAACCACGAGTCCAAAGCCTAAGTTCATTATTCATATAGGTGGTGTTCGGGATTGCGTTATAAGACAAATTATCGACTTATTGCGTTTAAATAATTTGTTTTGTAGTGTTTGGCAGAGCAAGAATGAAAAATTGATTATCTGCATTATAGGAGCTTGAAAACGTCGTTTATGCAAAAACAGGTGGAGACATGCTGCTAAGGTAACGTGGTTTAGCTTTATTCATAGATTTACTCATTTGACTTCTACTATACCTTCTTACTTCTTATTGGCTCTCAGTCATACTCTCCTTATCTTTTTATTCGACTTCAATCAATATTTAAGTTTGTTACAATAGCTACGTTAATGCCACTCAAGTTTTTATTTCATTGTCGATAGATACTGAAATCCAAAACTTTAATATGAATATTTGGATATAATATAAATTAATAAAGTTTGAGTCATATGCATATTTATCACTGTATTTAACTTTTTTACTTTATTTTATTAGTTTGTTAAAAATACAAATTACAAGTCATTAACTTGATGTCTATTTTGGTCATTTTATATTTTAAGTTATAAATAATCTGATTTATCAAATATTAAAAACTAATTATTTAATTATTGCCATATCAACAGTATAATCAAATCCAAATACCAAGTTTTAATTGTAATAGCTGATTATCTAATTATGATTTTTCAAAATGCATAATCTGTTTTCAATAAGTAATCCCAAACATCTCCTCAAAGAGTTTTAAACTACAACTTTGCCATGTTAGACCATGGGCAAGTTATGATACTTTAAAAAACCAAGTAAGATCACGATTTTAATAATTTTGGTTTACACTATAAAACATGAAAGAAAGTATGGTGTAGTTCTATAGTCTATAGTAGGGCTGTAAACGAACTGAACGTTCAGTGAACATTTCATGAACCGTTCGGTAAAAAGTTCGTTTATTTATTAAATGAACGAATATGAACAATATTTTACGATCGTTTAGTTAAATGAACGAACATGAACAGAAGTCACGTCCGTTTATTTATGTTCGTGAACGTCCGATTATGTGTTCGTTTATGTTCATTTATTTATTTATATTCATATATTATATCTTTTAATTGTATTTTAAAATTAGTTTGTTTAAACAAAACAACACTTATAAAACAATATTAGATGCATAATTTGATAAAGTTTATGTTTATTTGTCTATATTCATTTATGTTCGATCGTTTATGTCCGTTTAGCGTTCGTTTAGTGTCTTAATAAACGAACATGAACAACTCATTTTCTTAATAAACGAACATGAACAAGAAAATTCGTTCGTTTAAGCGTTCGTGTTTGTTTATTTGTCCGGTTAAAATAGAACGAACATGAACAAGGCTCCGTTCTGTTCGTCCGGTTCATTTATAGCCCTAGTCTATAGAAGTAAAACCTTTTCAAAAAGGTTTCGTTATCATACTTATTAATAACGTGTCAACACTTTTAAAATTATTAAATACTCATAACACGTCAATAATAAAATGGTATGGAAACATTAGAGTTTATATTAAACCCAAAGACACATGACGCCGTTTTACTGGCTATTTTCCCGCCAAAAAATGGTCCAGATGGTTGGCCCATGTGACTTCTATGTTTCGGCCTGCTTCTTTTGCCCAGTAACGGCCCGTTTGTCCCACAGTATATGTAGCGTATATATCCTACTAATAATACAAAATACAAACGTATAATTTACAAATACACAATGTATAGGTCTTATGAAACGTGTCAATCATCAGTTGCCTTATCCTTGAGGCTTTTACCAAACCTTGAAAGTTTGTGGAAGATTTTTCTTTTAAAGTACATGTAGTGAGTGAAGTTGCACTTGTGGTATGGCTTGAGGTACTATTAGAAGCTTCTATCCTGCAAAAAAACACATTTATACTCAACTTCAACCTAAACTAATAATCTTCACAGTAAAAAAAAATAAAAGAGAGAAAAATCATAACAAAAACTGCATCCACAGAGAAGGCAGTAACACTTTCAAGAGGTTTGTGTGAGGTTTTTTTTGTCCAGCTATGCATAGTCAGATGATCCTTTGCTATGTTTTTTTTTTTTTTTTTGCTTTGCATGCATGCAGTGTTAACAATGGTTGAATGTATATATGTTTGCTGTATGTATGATGCTAATAAATCTGCTCTTTTATGATTCATATGTGATTTGCTGCTGCTTTTTTTTTGCCTTACATGTTTGTCAAAATCACTACCATAAGATCTGTAGAGTATGAAGACTAAAAAAAAGGCCGTTCGTAGGGTTACCTCTTTGCTTCCTTTAGAATCTGTAGAACTTAGTAGTTTTGATCAGGAAGGAGAGTTTCATGGCATGCATTTACAACCAGAGACCATCATAAGTGATCTAGGTAGTGTTGATCCCCTTTTAAACTCAGTTAATGAGAGCCCATGTAAGGCTAGGCTTACTACCAGTGATCTTTGCACTGCCGCTAATTATAGAGAAGAAGCAATCACAGAAGGTGCAAGAAAAGATGGTACCTTTAGTGTAAATTATGAATGCTGCTACGCAAGTCCCATTTGTTTGTGGATCAGTCTTCTCAGAGTAGTCCACATACCCCTGATGTGTGCACCGGTGCAGCTGCACAAACAACAGGTGCGTAACGTGTTAGTTATGCTTTGATGCCTGGGCTGTGTTGCTTATCTTTTGAAAACTGGCTGTTTTTTAAAAGGTTGGTCTAATTGTGTTTTAGATGGATGCAATGTGCAAGGAAGCCAGGCCAGAATCTTTTCTAGCCTACATGGTTCTAGAACTTCTGTGGATAAAGGAAAACGGAAAATGTCTGAATTTTCTAATGAAGATGACTTTTGTTCTAGGAGGTCCCACCTTGCAACACTTTCAGAGGCTAGCGAGGCACAATTGCAATATAATTTGCATTTTCTTTTGATGTTTCGGTTCGTGTCCTAAATCTTGGTCTGTGGGGTCATAACATGTAGTTTGTATTTATTGCAGGTAGTGAAGACATTTTTCTTATAAATAACACTGAAGGCAGAGTTATACCTGAACATCTTGCGGATGGTTCCACAGCGTCCGGTGTTGGCCCTTCGTCTCATGAAACCTCTCAAAACTTTGCTACACTAACAGAACACTGCAATGTAGACCTGCCAAGGAATGATCGTCGGAGGCGTTCTCAAGGTTTGATTACTTTGAAAAAAAATATATATAGAAGTATGGTGTTTTAATTGAATTTGCATTTGCTTACGGTCTTATCTTTTATCTCTTGTAGTTAGGATGCGTCCTTCATCGGACAGAACCCAGGTCCCACCTCAAGTGCGTAGCAGAAATCGGAGGTCTAGGCAAGGTATGTTGCCGCCCTACTTTGACCTGTTTTAAATGTACAATATGATTAGCCATTGTTCTATTCACCAGGGGAGTGCTAAAAGTCCTGTTTCCTATGTCTAATGCAGGCCCTCCCGATACATATGTGCATATGGGCAGGTGTGATCAGGCCTGCCGTCATTGCAGTGCAAGGTTTTGGTATGATGAAAGGATTATTTCGGGCAATAGGAGACGTGTGGATTACCATAAATGTTGCAATGTCGGGAAAGTTAGGTTGCATGATCAGGATGAACACCCGTAGTATATAAAAGACCTTTTCAATAACCGCCATTTTTTGGAGAATATTCGTGCTTACAATCAAATGTTCGCAATGACATCGTTGGGTGCGGAAGTGGACAACTCTATAAAATGGGTGGTGGTCCTTATGTCTTTAAAATTTCCAGTCAGCTTTACCATCGAATAGGTTCTCTCTGTCCAGAACCTAATACACGGCCACAATTTTTGCAGCTGTATATCTATGACACAAAAATGAGGTCGCAAATCGTTTGGAGCACTTTCAAAGAACTGGTCAAAGTCTGCGTCCAGATATTGTGGAACATTTGATTGAACTGCTAGACGAGCACAATCAATTAGTGCAGTTGTTTAGGACTGCCACGGATAAAATGGCAGAGGCCGATATCCCAGAATTCAGGGTCCGTTTATTTGGTGTTGTCGGCTCAAGACAGCATGAACTGCCTACAGGAGACTCTATTGGTGCAATTGTTTTTAAAGGTGGGCCAGACGTGGAGACTGAATTTGATGTGGTCGTGGAACAACACGATCATCAGTTACAATATGTGAGCAAGTTAAACGCGTCTTATATGTCAATGCAATTCCCATTGCTTTTTTTCTTTGGTGAAGATGGATACCATTTGGGTCGCGTGTTATTGAGCAGGCGTACATCGTCCGACCCTCCCAAGAAAATGTCAATGAAAATGTACTATGCGTACGAGCTACACGACCGTTTCAATGAATATCGGCTTCTCCCAAGGAGTGGCAGGCTTTTCTAGCAATATGTTGTGACAGCCTACTGTAGCATAGAGCAATCACGGATTGACTTTATAAGAGAACATCAGGACGATATTCGGAATGACTATATGGTAGGCCTACACGATGCT
Organism: Artemisia annua; assembly: GCA_014162995.1. Taxonomy (NCBI): domain Eukaryota; kingdom Viridiplantae; phylum Streptophyta; class Magnoliopsida; order Asterales; family Asteraceae; genus Artemisia; species Artemisia annua. The sequence continues at coordinate 12,100 of LBNU01026888.1, read as the reverse complement.
ATCTCACGCGGTGATCAAGACGGTTCAGATGTCGGTTCAAGGACAATTTTGCCTTCATCCTTTACAGGAGGCCCACGCTATATGTATAGCCACTATTTGGACGCTTTGGCCATATGTCGGGTGCATGGGAACCCGTCATTCTTTATCACGTTTACGTGCAATGTTAACTGGCCTGAGATCCAAGAATATATGGAGCAGTTCCCGCATGTTGCAGTTGTTGATAGGCCTGATGTTGTCGACCGTGTCTTTGAAAGAAAGATACATAATTTAGTTACTTTCTTACGAGATTCAAAGCCTGTTGGTCATGTCGAAGCAGGTACCGTTTAAAATCTCTATGTGTCTACTGTCTATTAAATTAGTACACTTACAAAGTACCTAAATAACTATCGTCTTATTACAGTATTATACACGGTCGAGTTCCAGAAAAGAGGTCTGCCACATTGTCATTTACTTCTGTTGATCAAAGAAAGCCACCGTGTACAGGCGCACACAGATGTGGATAGGTATGTTTCTGAAGAGCTCCCAGACCCACCAATTGATCCTGAAGGTTACAGAGTTATTACTGAGTTTATGATGCACGGGCCGTGTGGGTTGGTCAATACATCAGCACCATGTATGCGGGACAGTGATGTATGTACTAAGAACTTTCCTAAAGCTTTTTATCAAGAGACATTTATTGATCAGAAAGGATATGTGCATTACCGTAGGAGGGATTCAGGAATAACAACGATGAGGCAAAATGTCAGCCTTGATAATGGGTGTGTTGTTCCACATAACCGGTCCCTATGCATGCGGTTCTACGCGCATATCAGTGTTGAGTACTGTGAGCGGTCGATGCTTATAAAATACCTCTTTAAGTATATTTCAAAAGGGACCGACCGAGTAGTAGCTCATATTACAAGAACACTTGGAAGTACAGGACCAAGTACAAGCCGTCGTTCATTGCACGTTGATGAGATCAAGAATTTCCAGGATGCTAGATTCATAGGACCGCACGAGGCATGCTGGAGGATTCTGGGATTCAGCATACATAGCAGAGATCCACCGGTTCAAATACTTGCGTTTCACCTTGAGAATATGCAGCGGGTGAATTTTAGGAGGCAGCAGCGATTACAAGCGGTTGTGGATAGCGAGCACAACAAAAGAACACCGCTAACTGAATGGTTTAGGTACAACCTTTACAATACAGATGGTCGCCATTTAACATACCTAAACTTTCCAAAGGAATATGTATGGCACAAGGATGGGAAGTACTGGCAGCGCTGACGACGTGCAATCACGGCATCGATTGGCCGTTTGACATATATACATCCTAACTCTGGAGATGCGTTCTACCTACGATTGTTGCTCTGTCATCAAAAAGGTTCAATGTCATTTCAGCATATCCGTACAGTTGATGAAGTTGTCTATCCTACAAATAGAGCCGCGTGTGAAGCCATGGGGCTGTTAGGTGCTTTACAGGAAGCTTCTTTCTCAGCAACCCCAGCCTACATGAGAAACCTTTTTTGTCAGCTCCTTATCTTTTGTAAGGTTTCTAACCCAATTACATTGCTACAATCTCACGCAAGTTCCATGTCAGAAGACATTCCCCAAATACTTTCTGAAGCTTTGCATATACGAGATCTTCATGTCAGTCCTGAAGACTTACAAGATGGTCTTATGTATGAGCTGCAAGCAATCCTTACTTCCTATGGAAAATCGATTAGAGATTTTGGGTTTAATCTGCCTCCGCCTTACTACAAATCTTAAATAACAGGGCACTGATGGAAGAAAGGTCCTATAATCGTGAATTGTTAAGAAGTGAGAGTGAAAGATTAGTTGGCCATCTAAATGCTGACCAACGAATAATCTTTGAGCGAGTCACACATGCAGTCAATGGTCGTTGGCAGAAGCTCATATTTGTGTATGGCCATGGAGGTACAGGTAAGACTTTCGTTTGGAGGACTATAATTTCTACACTTAGGTCGGAAGGGAAGATTGTCTTGGCAATCACTTCTTCGGGTATTGCTGCCTTATTGCTCTTCAAGATACCGCTTGATTTATCTGACGAATCAATGTGCAGTATAAAAAAAATGCAGGTGGCAGAGTTGCTTAGGCAGACTGATCTTATCATATGGGACGAAGCCCCTATGAACGATTGCAAATGTTTCAAAACGCTTGACCGCACATTGAGAGATGTAATCGATAGCCCAAAAAGTATATTTGGAGGAAAAACGGTTGTTTTGGGCGGTGACTTTAGGCAAACACTACCCGTGAAGAAGAAAGCTACGAATGACCAAATTATTTCTTCGTGCATAACATAGTCATACCTATGGCCACATTTCGAAATCATTAAACTTAAACAAAATATGCGCCTACAACAGCCAGGTCTTTCGCCACATCAAGCTCAAGAGATTTTGACATTCTCTGAATGGTTGCTTCAGATTGGGAACGGCACCATTAGCCAACCAGATGGAGCTGATCCAGAGAATTCAGCATGGGTACAGATACCAGATAGGTACTGCATTCTCGAGAGTGGGACAACTGTTCAAGAACTGATTGATTTTATATACGATGAGCAAACATTGCAAGCACCAGATGCAGCATCGTTACAAGGGAAAGCAATAGTGTGCCCGAGAAACGAAACTGCAGACACCATCAACTCTACTATCTTGGACATGTTAGAGGGAAACATATACTTTCATAAGTATTGATGAGGCTATACCAAAATCAAATGATGGGGGAGCAACGGAACTATTATATCCTCAAGAATACCTAAACACACTTTCCTTTTCAGGGATGCCACCACATGAACTTACGCTTAAAATAGGTGTACCCATAATGCTGCTAAGGAACCTAAACCTATGCGGTGGATTGTGTAATGGTACGCGGATGATTGTAACTCAGGTGTATACAAGACTTATTTAGGCAAAGATCGTGACCGGTACTAGAATGGGAGAAAAAGTCTATTTACCACGAATTGTGCTTATCAACAAAGAGGAACAGCTGCCATTTGTGTTTAAAAGGAAGCAATTCCCAGTCAAAGTCTGTTACGCAATGACAATCAACAAAAGCCAAGGGCAATCGTTAAATAAAATAGGCGTATACCTACCCGAACCTGTCTTTGCCCATGGTCAATTGTATGTTGCATTGTCAAGGGCAACATCTCCTCAGGGTTTAAAAATGCTAATTAAACAAGTACCAGACAAAGATAAAAACACAACAAAAAATGTTGTTTATAAAGATTTTTTAAACATGGTCACACTTGCACAGGTTCCTTCCAGTTATATTTACCTTTTAAGTCTACGTTTGCGTTTGTGCGATTATCAGATATCTATGCTAATAAAGTTTAAATTGTAATGTAAAATGCTCCACCACTATCTGTATTCATTTTGTGCTTACTTGGCATGCTAATTTTGAACATTCATCCTTTCATTGAAACCTACTTGTTACTGTTAAATATATATATATATATATATATATATATATATATATATATATATATATATATATATATATATATATATATATATATATATATATATATATATATATATATATATATATATATATGTATATGCATTTAAAATAACCATTTTGTTTCTTAACGTGTAGCCAAATGGAGCATAGCTCTAGCATTGTAGCATCAGGGCAGCCTACAGGGAAAGCAATCGTGACACATTCAGATGACATTGGCCTTAACAACCTAAAAGAAACGGATACTGGAAAAGCTATATATGTAAAAGTCTACCGAAAATGGATACCAACAAATAAGCAAGGAAAACCCGTCGTATTCTGTTGCATGTTAATTGATGGACAGGTGCAAATCACTATTCTATGAACCAGCTACACAATTCAAAATTCTCATATTGTCTAAAAAACCTAAACCAACGCATATCAGATTCATGAATAACTATTATATTTGCAGGGAGGAGCTATACAAGCAACTGTAAACTTACGTGAGAAGGGTAAATTTGATGCACTCCTTCACATCAACAAGACTTACAAGATCACCGGCTTTGGTTTTCAACCTGCGAAAACATGGATGCAAGCTGTTCCTCATTCACTTTCATTGGTTTTTGGAACATACACAGATATCAAGGACATACCAGACACAGGCTTCCCGGACCATTATTTTAACTTCAGCTACTATCGGGACCTGTATTCGAAAGTAGATGTGAAAGAAGGATTGTTAACAGGTACTTGACACACACAAATATAAAAACGGCTAATAATAATAGATGTTTAACTTGGTGCTACTAATTGCAGATTATATTGGATCCGTCCAATATGTAACTGAAGTGCAACATTCAGTGAAAGCAACACAAGGTTCAACAGTTTGGAGAGACATTGGTATCCAAAATTTAGAGTAAGTCTTTAAAATTTAGCTTTAAAAGGTAATTTCATCCTCATTCTCATAGATTCTTTCTCACTCTAATAGTGGTCGCACGGTCCGATTTACTTTATGGAACCAAGATGCTCATACTTTTAGGAAGACGGAATACAAACAAGCAGAGAAACCAGTTATCATGGCGGTGAGCTCATGCTTGGTAAAAGACTATGGAGGTAAACTTATTGATTAATATTTATAATTGTGCCTTTTAAGTTTATACTTAGCGTTTAGCTTTAAAATTTTTTTGCTTAACATCTATCTAAATTAACACAGGCCTTCAACTGTCAAGCACCCCTGCAACGTCATATTACTTCAATCCTAAGATACCAGAAGTAAAAGAAATTCGCGATGTGTAAGACCATCAACTGACAGACTAATGTTACATTTTATCTTTAAAAAGAACCTAAACTTACATCGTCTAATGATAAAGGTATGAGGAATTTATTGGTCCACCAACGATACTGAATATCCAGCACCAAAGATGTACAAATCCAGACGAAGAAAAGAATAGAAACCGCGTCACTCTGGCAGATTTGGCTGCGGAAAATCCAGAGAACCAAAGGGTAATAAGCAACTGTAACATAACCTTTAACAAATCACAAGCTAATGCACACTTTTTTATTTAAATGACAGAATGTTCGGTTTACTGTTACTGCTACAATTAATGGACTTGATACAAAAAGAGCATGGTTTTTCAAGAAATGCTTTGACTGCGGTTCTAAAATCTCAGAGCGATATCTACATGCTCAGTGTAAACAGCCAACCTCTGACAATGACTTGCTTTACAGGTAAGCTATAATACATGGTACACTATTTACGAGGAAAATTGTAAGATTACTAAGAAGCATGTTTTTAATTACCTACGCAGTTATTGCTTTAGAGTGCTGTTGTCTGATGCCACTACGACTGGAATAATGACATGTTTCAGTAACGAAGCAAACTCGCTGGTAAAAGATTGCAAGGAATTATTGCAGAACATACCTAACCCAGACCCGTATAATTATCCAGCAGAACTGCTTTCTCTGCAAGGGAAGGCCAAAAATTTTCAGCTACACTATGATCCAGATAGTACAAAAGATAAACAAGTTTTCATTCTCGATACCTGTTGGGATGAGACACCATTGCTAATATCAATTGTCAGTGCACCACCTGAAAGTAGTGCAGGTTCTTCCAGTCAAACCACACTTGCAACAATGGATGTAGAAACCAAAAGTGTAGCAAGTGGAACACCTATGCACAAACCTTCAACACCCGAAACTGAAAAGAATCCACCAAGTGTGATCAATACACCAGGAAACACTAGCATTGCAAAAGTTGAGACACCTGACACCTTTAAGCTAAGACAAACTGATGGCACACCACCGCCAGAACAAACTCCATCATCTCAAACATCCAAACCTAAAAATGAACAGCCAAAAAGAGGTGCCAGAAGAGCCCTTTTTACAGAAGACAAAGATGCACAAGGAACAACATCTCACAAAAAATCCAAGAAAACAGACTAATCAGACTAAGGCTGCATTGCACAAACGCAACAGGAGTGTAACACCCCCAAAAATAGACATTCGCGGAAGCATACATGTTGGGTGCTACTAAATTGGTATCACAACACAACGTACAAAGAACGGTTTTAACTCAACCGTTTAAAAGAAATCTCTATATTCAAAAGCATTTTTGTTTACAGCGTTCCAAAAACAGTGTGGAAGTATAAGCCCATAAAAGAATTAAAGCGGTCCCAATTACATCAGAGTCATCTATGACCATGCCATGCCCTGCCAAAGCCTCCAACAGTATATTATCGCTTAAAACCTGAAAATACATGCTAAAGTGTCAACACGAGGCTGGTGAGTTCATAAGTTTATGTAAATAGCAATTCAGTGTAAAAGAATTGTGGACCACAAGGTTTTCGAGTGTGAAAATCGTTCACATATAAAATAAAGTTCAGTTCTAGTGACCTCCGCTTCACTCACAGTGACAGGAGAAAATCAGTCAAATTCAGCTTACGCATGTAGGTGTCTAACCGATCACCCAAGTAGTATGCGTCCGTTTGCCTAACCGGACAAACCGCACAGGGAGTAGGTGTCTAACCGATCACCCAAGTAGTATTCGTCCGTTTGCCTATTGGAAGCATACATGTTTGGGTGCTACTAAATTGGTATCACAACACAAAGTACAAAGAACGGTTTTTAACTCGACTGTTTAAAAGGAATCTCTATATTCAAAAGTATTTTCGTTTACAGCGTTCCAAAAACAGAGTGGAAGTATAAGCCCATAAAAGAAATAAAGCGGTCCCAAATATATCAGAGTCATCTATGACCATGCCATGCCCTGCCAAAACCTCCAATGGTAAGCTATCGCTTTAAACCTGAAAATACATGCTAAAGTGTCAACACGAGGTTGGTGAGTTCATAAGTTTATGTAAATAGCAATTCAGTGTAAAAGAATTGTGGACCACAAGGTTTTCGAGTGTGAAAATCGTTCACATATAAAATAAAGTTCAGTTCTAGTGACCTCCACTTCACTCACAGTGACAGGAGAAAGTCAGTCAAATTCAGCTTACGCATGTAGGTGTCTAACCGATCACCCAAGTAGTATGCGTCCGTTTGCCTAACCGGACAAACCGCACAGGGAGTAGGTGTCTAACCGATCACCCAAGTAGTATGCGTCCGTTTGCTTAACCGGACAAACCGCATAGAGAGTAGGTGTCTAACCGATCACCCAAGTAATATGCATCCGTTTGCCTAACCGGACAAACCGCACAGAGAGTAGGTGTCTAACCGATCACCCAAGTAGTATGCGTCCGTTTGCCTAACCGGACAAACCGCACAGAGAGTAGGTGTCTAACCGATCACCCAGGTAGTATGTGTAAAAGTAGTATTTCACACGAGCAATTGTTCATTAAGGGGTTCGCATAAAACAGTATTTATAAGAAAATGGAGTTATAGACTCATATATACATTTCAAGCACTTGTGTCCATAGTATAATAATCCAGTTTATAACAATAAGCCAAGTCATGCGGTTGAATTACCGAACAAGTAATTTAGCAAAGCACATAAAGTTTTCAAGTAAACAATTCATTGTTTAAGTAATGCAAATACTGGATTTAGTAAAACGAGCATGTATCCTCCCCCAAAACAGTTATAAAAACGAGTAAAACAGGGGGCATGAACTCACCTCAATGATAGCAACGCAAAATATCACAACTGACACAACTGGCATCTAGAGCATATCACAACGGTGCGAAGAGATATGAGTACAACGGTACGAGATCGGCACAACCTAATATGTATGGTTATCTCAGAGTACGTCTCGTACAATAAAAGAGTTTTCGAAAGACATGCGTCTAAGTTTTCATGCTTTAAGTGTTGACTCATTTATGCGTTACCAAGTGCTCAGGTATTTCTTGTTTGTTGAGTGGTACGTACATTTCAAAAGTGGTTTATTAGAAAGTGTTGAATCTATATAACCTTGATAGATCTTGTAGCTCTCGTTGATCGTTAGCAGTGTCTATGTAATCACAAACACTCTAATAGAGAATCTCCAAAGCTTGTACTCTAATGCGGAAAACAAATACAAGCATAAACAAT
>LBNU01026887.1:72902-88519 GCA_014162995.1 Artemisia annua | reverse complement strand
CTGACGGCGTCAGAACCCATAACCTGACGCCGTCAGAATGTAAAATCTATATATACTTTTCTATTTTTCATTCATTAGTGTGGAACTTTTGGTGCAAGTTTGGGAAAAACCCTAGAGACGAATTTGGCTGTGTTTTCAAGGGTTTTTCACCCTTGAATCCTTCATGTTCAATTAAAGATAAGTCCTCACTTAAATTAATCAATATGTCTATGTGTTGGTTAATTACATCTTATGCTTGTCTTTCAATTAACATGCTAGGCTAGATTTTTCTTGTGTTTGCTTAGATCTAATGAAACCTAACTATTAATTGTTGGTTGATTGGTGTGTTATTACTTGTCTTGGATGAATGTTTCATCAATGTTAGGCTTAAATAAACCGGCTAAACTCCTATATGGTAACCTGCTTGAACGTCTTAAGAAACATGTAACTAATGCGTACTAGGTTATTAAGGTAGTATTTAACGCATGAGCCACTATTTACAATCCCTATGATTGGGTGCTTTACGCATCGTTGTAGGAGGAGATAAGAGCTCATAGAATTGGGGAGATATGTACACCACCCCATGAATTGTTAAGGAATACACCCGTCATCCACGCAAGTAATATATACACCAATTAACCGGTAAAAGATAGTTAGGGAGTAAGGAAATCTAAGTAAACACATTTGTCTCCATATAAGTTTTCACAACCACAATAGTTTAGTTATTTTATTTTTAATTGCAATTGTAGTTTTTTGGTTAGTTGACTAGCAACTAATTCCGCCCACTCCTCCAAAACCCGAGATTTTACCTGCTTTCAAAAAATATAAAAATACAAAAAATAATCTTCCTTCAACCTTAGACCTTTTAGAGTAGTTTTTCTAACCTAACGAACACTATTCCCTGTGAGAGAACGATCAATCCCCCGTACTTACCACTACACTATACTACACCGACCAGGTACACTGCCTGGTGGGATTCCAAGCTTCTCAAGATCCCTTGAGAGGTAAAACCTGTTGCGTGGTCGCAATCTCACGTCATCAAATATCCTCTGGGGCGGGAAACGTTTGAACTTATCCGCCACGTATGCGGGCACATTCTTCGCTATGATTAATAGTCTAGCATCCGCGGTTACACCGTGCGCATACTAGACTAGGGGGACATGATGACGTATAGTCTATATTCGGGTCACGAACCCGACTATTGGGCGTCACTAATACTTAAGCCCACCATGTGTGGACTACTATGGTGATGGTTTGGACTCACGAAGGCCCAAACCCAAAGTTATTTATGGTTTTGATATTGGATATCTCTTATTTATGGGATATATATCAAATAACCAATTTAGGCGGACACGCCGAAGAGTGAGGAACACGAAACCAATAAGGTTTCGTATGTATATATATAGGGCATCACGGCTCTCATTAGAGGTACGATATCACAACCCTAACTCTTCTACAAACCCTAAAACCGATTACTTACTCTCACGCCGGAGGATAATCGTGGGAAACAATCCCACGATAAGCCTAACGGTGTCTTTTTGTTTTCTTAGTACGCAGGTCTCAAGTATTACAACCGAATTGGTACTCAAGACAAGGAACGTCCAACTTTTGTATCAACAATTCAAACATAACCTTTCACCTAGACTTTGGGACCTCATCAATAGTAAAAGTATATCTTTTACTATAAAAACTCTGATAGTTTAATGAATGATACCTTATTTCCTAAAAACGTCTCTTTTTGAGTCGTTTTCTATTACTGTAACTGTGATTCCATGTAGTAATACCCCAACCCTAAATCCGCTGTGAACCGTGAAATGGGGGTGTTACATAAATGAAGGAAATCAAATCATTGTATTAAATACATCAAACTAGGCTAATACATGATGTGTTAAGCCGAGCATGGCAGTTCTCATAGTAAATGTAATGCAAAAATCAATGAATAAAGTAATTATGTTTTATACGATTACACTATGTCAATCTATCTTCGTTGGTGATTGTAGGTGGATTCTCTCTTGAGAAGCAGCTTGTCTTGGCTGGAAAACGACCTAGGTATAAACCCTACTCGTCCTATTTCTTGTGTGGTGAATGATATATGGATTGTGACTGAATTAGTGTTGTATTTGTAACATTCATTGGTTTCATAGTCGTAACGACACAAGCAAAAGTGATGACTTACGCCGTATGTACCTCTGATCATTCATTCTTTATAAGTCTTTCGTCCTCGTTACGGCGTAGGGATAGGTGTGCACCTACATTGTAAAGTACTTTTGATCCAAGATACCTGGTACTTATTCATGACTACAGCTTAAGCATAACGGGCTTATCACGTCATAGTGGTCTTGATGTCATGATGGTTAACTAAGTCTTCATAATGGTTACGACGTATATCCAAGAGTATAATTAACTCTGATTCCTACTACGACATAGACATAAGGTATCATCTACACTGTAATTAATTCTAATACATGTCTGCAAGAGAGTCAGCACATTTCCAGGGTTGGTAAAAAGATGCAGCAGTCGTCAACAATGTTGCCTAAAGAAGAATATATCCCTTACCTAAAGTATAAGCATTTATTGCACTTCTCAACGAACCGTTAAATCCTCTACACGTGTAAAGAATATGCTTTTGGAAACCGTAATTCTCTGCTATAAAGAGAATGTTTTAAGTTGAGCAAATGCATCTCTTGTAATTAATGTGATACACATTCACACATTTACTCCTCAAATTGAACTTAGGCCGCTGAACATTCATTTAAAGAGAAAATCACCTCAATTCTCATTCAGCTAAGATTGTTATTTTGCAAACAATCTTTGTACAATTATTTGATTCATTTCTATAAGAATTTAAACATTAAAAATACTGTGTGAATCTTGTTTAAATTGTTTTAAATCATAACAGTTGGAGTGATTGTATGACTTAAATTTGACATTGCAATCACTCTAAATGGTCACAACAAAAATAGTTTATTTTCCCTATCAAGTGGGTTTCATTCTAAAACTAATTGTAGTAACACGTTAATCTTGTACGTTAATTTTCAGATTTTCTTTCTACCAATGTTTGATTGAGTTTGCACATCTAACACTTATTTTGTTTGCACTCAATAATGTTGTTACTATTCGGTAATTAAGTAGTACTCGCCCCTATCTCTTCTCTAAAGGGGCGACTAAAAATTCTAGCTTAGTTTTGGCTCGACGGTCTTAAGCAACTTTATTTTGCTTGATAAATAAATTGCAAGAATAATGACATTAAAACACACAATGGGACAAGAAGTCAATACCAGTTGGGGCCGGTTTAGGAGGTAGAGTTTGGTGGTGGGACAAAAAATAGTCAATATAATGAGTAGAAGAATGATGAGCTCCGTCGCGTGATTTAAAGAAAGCGAATATCAACCACCGGTCCACCACCTTACCTTGACTTTCTCATTGACTTTGTTTTTACTCGGTGACCGGCCACACCCTTTGCTATTACCACAATTACCTTGCTTTATTTATAGTTAGTGGTAAGCTAAAGAATTGCTAAAGGCTTTTGACCTAGAGTATGTGTAAGTTTTATGGCATATTAAACTACAAACATAGGAATATTGAGGGGAAAAAAAAGTATATCTTGGCATGTGTTAGCGAAATAAACAAATCTGTGACTGAATTCTCAGGACCGCTACCAAATGTTAGTATATTACTTCGTATTAGTGGGTTATAGTTAGGAATATAATTGTCTAAAGGTTTAGTGTATATTAACTTAGAAAAATACCCATATATATAGGGAAGCCAATTGAGTGACTTGCAAGGCAATTATTAGTCACCTCTTCACGTGGTTTTCTAGTCCACTTGGATTATTGGATTAGGATTTCTTCTTTCATTCTCTATAATTAGAAATATTGGGTAAGACTAACTAATGTCTTCCTATATTTCTCTTGTTTAATAAACGTTTGTGTAAAATATCTTTTGTGTCTTTGAGTTCTAACCGATCATGAAGGTTGTTTAACCATTCATAGTAGTAGTTTTCTAGATGCGAGGTTCGATTCTAGTCACTAGTTTGTTGGTTTATTCAAACATCAATGTAAATAACTTGTATGGCTAAATGTTTCTTAATTAATGTTGGGTCAGCAATGGACCAAAAAGGCTAAAACCACGTTTGGACTTAACTTTATAATATGCGCAAAACTTCCTTTTTTTTTTTTTTTTTTGGTTAACTGAAGGATATGTGAAATAATGAACTGGTTTGATTGGATTAATAACCCGTCAACCATTTATTTGTGTGGAAGAAGCTTCAAGAATACCCCTTAATTTTTTTGGTCGTTGATATGCACACCCATATCTTGATTTGAAATCAACGACTGCAAATGGCGCCGTACATCCACTATCGATCGCCCGACCAGTTTTTGTGTTATCTCTGACAAACCGGAGGTATGTGAGAGGCGTTTGAGAGAGAGGGATTGGGCCTCCCATAATAAAAAGTGCGGACTAACCCAATAATAAGCCCAAAATCTTGCCTTACTATTCATAAGGAAAGTACTGTTCATAAGAGGACGGGTTTTATACTATAGTTATAATAACTTGTATGGCTAAATGTTTCTTAATTAATGTTGGGTTAGCAATGGACCAAAAAGGCAAAAACCACGTTTGGACTTAACTTTATAATATGCGCAAAACTTTTTTTTTTTTTTTTTTTTTTTTTTTTTTTTTTTTTTTTTTTTTGTTAACTGCGGGATATGTGAAATAATGAACTGGTTTGATTGGATTAATAACCCGTCAACCATTTATTTCTCCTCTTTGTAATTTTCTAGCAATTTGCTAGTGTTTATAAAATTATATCGTTTATTTCTCCCATTTATTTCTCTTATTTGTAAGGGCATTCAATATGGTAATCTCTTTTTATAAAAAAGATAAGATGTCTAAAAACGTGTAAACCATAATGAGCATGCATTTTAAACTTATTTGATATCAATAGGTCTAAGATGCCGAAGCTTTTCATAAGTTAAGTTTTTAGTTATGTGAGATGTTTATAAAGCTTTAAGAGGCTTTTTACATAGTAAAAATACGTTTATAAAATAAAAAGGTTTATAAGTTAATGATATTACATAATTATAGACTTTTAGAAAGGTTTATTATAGTAAATGACATAAATTTCTACCACCTATATATCCTCTTTGCAATTTTTTAGCGACTCGCTGGTGTTTATAACGAGTAAAACGTGCTTCGTTGCAGAGTTAGTTTGACAAAGTTTAAGTGTCACTTATTTGTTACATGAAAAGGCAACGTTTATAAATAAGACACCCCATATATGTAAATAGACAATCTTGTATATTTGAAAGTTTAAATTTACATTGCCTAAACCAAATGTTCATAAAGTAAAATTATAGAAATATTTTTTAGCAGTTATAAGCAAATTAATTTTTTTACATCATTTGTACAATGTTTTCCATCCATCTAAAAAATAAATGCTAATAAGTAAAGCTATTTTGGGTTTTGATCTTAAGATCTTGTGGTTATAAAGCATACACGTTACCATCACATCGAAATTGAGATTCCACCTGAGATCGTTTTTGTCTTTGCAAGATTGAGATCGTAAGATCGGATCGAGATCGTAAGATCCTACCAATTTTTCATGTTTCAATTATTACGTTAACGATTTAGCGGAATATGATTACATAACATGAGTCAAAAATGCCTAAAATCAAACAAGCCATAATAACAAAAGTATATAACTGTATATAATTTAATAAGAAAACCAATCATGATTTACTTATCACTTTTATTTTTTGGCTTAAGCACAAATGGATGGGCTAAAAGATAGAAAATAAAATAGATATGGGCTTAGGTAAACTCAAATCGACTAGCGATCTTACGAGTTTATGTTCGATTCTACGAGCTTACACATGTTCCTACCCCAGATACCAATGACGATCCTACACGATTTTAGCTAGTGAGCACGTAAGATCGTACGATATTACAAGTTTACTCGCGATCTTGGCAGCTAGGGCCGTAAACGAGCCGAACGAACACAAACGGAGCTTTGTTCATGTTCGTTCATTTAATTTTAACCGGACAAATAAACGGACACGGACGCTTAAAGGGACGACTTTTCTTATTCATGTTCATTTATTAAGAAAATAAGTTGTTCATGTTCGTTCATTAAAACACTAAACAAACGCTAAACGAACGTAAACGAGCAGACATAAATGAAAATAGACAAGCAAACATAAACTTTATTAAAATATGCACAATATATAGTTTTTTAAGCGTTGTTTTGTTTAAACAAACCAATTTTAAATTATACAATTAAAATATATGATATACAAACGTAAATAAATAATGAACATAAACGAACGCATAAACGGATGTTCACGAACATAAATGAATGGACACGAATTTTGTTCATATTCGTTCATTTAATTAAACGAACGTAAAATATTGTTCATGTTCGTTCATTAATAAATAAACGAACATTTTACCGAACGGTTCATGAAATGTTCACTGAATACTCAGTTCATTTACAGCCCTATTGGCAGCATTGCATAAGACTATTGTAGTAATTTGTTTATTTAATCATGTAGAGGATTATTCGTGCACAGCAACGACAATGTATAGTAGTGTTAATTGTGTGTGCAATTTTACTTTATTTTTTATAAATATGAGTGTGGAGTAAGTGAGAGTGAAGAAAGTTAGTGATTTAAATTGTAATTAAGTATTTTAATATTAATAGATCGCATTGTCTTCTATAAATAAGGACTTTTTAGTCTAACAACATCACTCATTTTTTAACTTTTTAAGTTTTAAGCAAATGTGTTTTCTTTTTATATGTGGTATAGAGTAGAGGAGTACACGTGTATACAGACGAGATTTTAAAGCAGCAAATAATTATTGTTGAGATATTTTGATTAATTGTTTCATGAAACGTTTAGACATACAACGTAAAATATTCAGAATGTAATTGAAATTTTTTAAAACATACGATACTTTAACTCAAAGAACAATTTTTTTAAATATATCAAAAAAACGTATAAAAATCTTTATTAAACCTCAAATAAAACATGACAACAATTCATTAAAATATTCATCTTCTATTATGACTTTTTTTTAGTTTTTTTTTTTTTTGCAAATGATATGTTATATATATAGTTGAAATAATAAGTATATATAGTATGTATTAAACGTGATTGACAAGCTTTTTAATGAATAGTTATAAGGCAATACTTTTAAAAACAAGTCAAACTTTTTTTGGTGGGAAAGTAAAAAAATTAAAACTTAAAAGAGTACTTTAGGATATCACAATACTTAATATGAAGTTTTTTTTATTATTTTTTTTATTTTTATTTTTTTTTTGGTAAAAGGACAAAGACTCAGTAAATATATTACTCCAAAAAAATGTTTAAGTGCAACGGATATGGGTGAAATCCCATATCTCAGCCCGTTACATAGGCAGAAAAGTTTACATAATAAGACACTTCCTATTCTCTAAACAAGAAAATAAACCACTACTCATAAGATAACATTAGACTCTTACCAAAATAAATTACTTCCTAGCAAGACCTTGGAGCTTAATATCATACTCATAGAAAGCATCCAATTGCCTTGGAAGATCGTAAATCTGATCCGCATAATCATCGTAATCATCTTCAAGCTCGTAACCACCACCTGTCGATGAGGGGAATTTAGCCATAGGATTATCAAACAAGTTCACTAACTCATCAAAAGTGTTAACAACCTCCTCCTCATCACTGTCGGAATCAACTATCTCTCCCACCTTAGAGAATGGATCAACCCTCTTAGTAGAAGAAGTAGACGGAGAAAAAGAATAACTAGGTTTACTAGCAACAACCTGCACCTTCTCTTTCACAACACTCACAAGCGGTTCTTGTGGTACATTTCCAGTCTTTTGAGACCCATCCACCTTAGCTTCCTTTCTATTACTCGTATAATCAACCTTTTAAGAGGAAGACCATCATCATCTACAAGAGTAACTTTCCCATCAATAATTAGCTTTTCAAGCTTCTCAATTTTCTCAATAATAGGAGTAGGACCAGGAATACCACTCTCATCAAAATCAGCCCCATCCTTAATCACGACATCAGTAGGAATGCCACATTCATCAGTATCGATCATATTAAGGGCATCAAAGGGATTCGATGTAGCAATCTTTGTCCCACTTGTACTAGCCACTTCAGTGGCCTTCTTCTTAGTAACATCCACCTTCTTGGGCTCAGGAGGAGTCGCTTTAGGTTGATAATGAAACTTAGAACCCACAGTCGGTTTAGTAAATCTTCCTTTGCCCGGTAAACTTTGGCTTCCACTCTTACCCTTTTGTTTATTATTGACCGGCTGGAAACCATCACTATCCTTATGCGTAGGCTGAATAGGCGGGGGAGAAATCTAGGACAGTTTTCCAGAGTATGACCAAAAAGCTTACAAGTATAACACTGAGGCAGTTTCCACTCGTATTCAACCCGAACCTTTTCAATAGTAGAACCCGTCCCATCAAGCAAAGGTATCTCAATAGTGAGAGTCTCCTTAAGCACCGTATCCACCTTAACTTCAATCAAACACCTAGCAAAACTACTTCTGCCCCATGATTCCATGCACATTTGACTAGTGTAAGAATCTAACATTTTAGGAGTACCAATCAATGTGGCAAGAAGACTGAGACCATCATCTGAGAACATAGCAAGAGGAACATCATAGTCCAAGTTTTAAGAATTATAGGCACATTCCTACTCATCCACGGCCCATTTTCAAGGACATATTATACACCTTTCTTAGTGGTAAATGTTGATATAAATAATGCATAAAACGTTATTTATATTTTTCGATATCTCTATGTTTTGACGATCACAAAATGTAAAAACATTAAACGCAAAGTTAATACGAAAACAAGTTCTTAAGTAGGTTTATATCATCTCATCCAATTAAATCACTTAAGGTATGAATAAATAAGTGCTTAATACATTTTATGATCAAAGGGATATTTATTTAATTATTACAAAGTTTATAAAATTAAATAAACTTATTATATATTTTTGAAAAACATTTTTGGTAATAAAGGAAAATGTTTAAATCATACTAAATATATGAATTCAAATTTTTAACCAAAATCAGTTAGTTTTTCACCAAATAAACTTTCCCCAGAAAAAGACAAGAATTCTGGCCGTTACAGGTGGGCGGCCCCCTTAATTATAAGGGGCGGCCCCCTTAATTTTAAGGGGGCCGGCCTCCATTTAAGGGGGCCGGCACGCTCCCTGTGTCAGAATCCTTTGCCTATAAATACCACCTCAAACCTGGTATTTTTCCTCACCTTTTGCACTAAAATTTTCAGATCCAATCCTCTCTAAACATCTTTCTAAACCCTTTGATCATAAGATTATTAATCTTTGTTTCAAGTGATTCAATCCCTCCTCATCCTTCCTCATCCAAAGTGCAAGAGAAGAATACTCCTTCAACATCAAGTTTAAGAAGTATTGTAGATTAGTATTGTATATTGTGTAAATCATTTGTGAAGTTGTGTTGTGCTTGTAATAAGTAGATCTAGGTGAAGTAGAAGTTGTGTAGAGAAGAAGAAGTAGTGAAGTAGTGAAGTGGTGTGAAGTAGTGAAGAAGTTGTGGTGTGTACAAGTAGTGTAGAAGTTGTGAAGTGTTGTGTGATTGGTTCTAGCTAGGATTAGAACCCGACATCTAGCTTTGTGTCGTTAAATTGGTGTAAGCTAAATTTGTGTAAGGTTTCTCCGCCACAAGGGAGTTTGTTGACATAGTGAAGAAAACTCTCGAGTAGGTGACTCGGGGAGAGGAGTAGGAACAAGGAAGGTGACCTTGTAGCCGAACCACTATAAATCCTTGTGTTGTGGTTTGATCTTTCTAACTCTATCTTTTCATTACTTATATACTTGTATTATATTTGCTTAGTTAGTTAGTAACTCAATAATTGTTCATATAGTGCAAGTATTGAATTCACATAAACTAGAATCGAAGTTTTTAAAATAAACTTGTTTTTATAAATTTTAAAAAACGGACGTAAAACTATTCAACCCCCCCTTCTAGTTTTCCACAATAAACTTGAAGAAAAGGAAGCCCTTAGCATTCATCATAACCTTTTGAATACCATACTTCGCCCACACATTGTGCACATAATAATCAACAACCAGAAAAACAAAAGTAACCATATAGAGTATTATATAATTGAGCGTTTACCTCTTCAATGACATTCATAGGAACGGTAAGATCTACTCTATTAGTTTTATTACTGAATTCCAACCTACGAAAATTAGATTTATGCTTCTTAGGATCATTAGACGTAACACCCGCATATGAAACCGGCTTCACTTAGGGCTCTACGTAGATTGGGGATGTTTAAAAACACTTGAGGTGTTCATATCAGAATTAACCACGTTTACTGATGCGCGGGATTGCGACCACGCACTAGGGTTTTACTTCTCAAGGGATCTTGAGAAGCTTGCAATCCCTACCAGGCAGTGTACCTGACCGATGTAGTATAGTGTAGTGGCAAGTACCGAGGGATTGATCGTTCTATGCGGGAATAGTGTCGTTAGGATTAAAAAGCTACTCTAATAGGTCTTGGGGTGAGGGAAGATTCTTTTTGTATTTTATTATTTTTAGGAAAGCAAGTAAAAATCTCGGTTTAAAGGAGTGGGCGGAATTAGTTGCTAGTCAACTAACCCAAATAACTACTAATGCAAATAAAATAAAATAAAATGAAAGTAAACGTTGGTGAAAACTAATATGGAGAGAAGTGTGTTTACTTAGATTTCCTTACTCCCTAACTATCTTTTACCGATTGATTAGTGTGTATTAATTGCGTGGATGACGGATTATATTCCTTAATACCATTCGTAGGGTGTGTACAGACTTCCCCTAACTCTATGAGCTCCTACTTCACTCCTATGTTGAGCCGGCTAAGAAGCTCCTAACATGGGATCATTAGAATTTGCTCATGCATTAAATACAATCAAATAACCTTAGTACACCTTGGTTCATGTTTCTTAAGACGTTCAAGCATGTTACCAACCGGAAGTCTGCCAGTTTTCTTAAGCCTAACATCAATAATCACCCATCCAATACAATTAATAACACACCATTCAATCAATAATCAATAGTTAGGTTTCATTAGATCTAAGCAAATACAAAGAAAACCTAGCCTAGCATGTTAAATAAAAGACAAGCGTAAGATAGAATCAAACAACATATAGACATATTGAATGATTAATTGATTACTTATCTTCAATGTAACATGAGAGATCCAAGGGTATAAAACCCTTAAAAAAGCTGCAAAAATCGTCTAGGGTTTCTTTCTAAAAAGTTCCACATAAGTTCCACCCTTATGACTAAAAATTATGCGTATATATATAGAAAAACAGATCTGACGGCGTCACGTTATAGCCTTGACGCCGTCACCTCGCCGTGGTTAGGGTTTCTTGATGGCCTTCTTGACGCCGTCCCTCTTTAATCCGTTCTGGCTTATCCATGCTTGACGGCGTCACATCCATGCTTGACGCCATCAAGGGTACACTTCAGCAGATTTTTGGCACTTTGTCGAATTCTTCACTTTTATGCTCGAAAAACGTCCAAAATGCTTCCTTTTCCAGAATTTCTCTCCAAAGTACCTAAAATGCCAAAAGGAACGATTTAGGGTAATAATTGATCAAATAAATACGATTTAGGGCTTAAATGACCCCCGAAAAGCGGTACACTTTTCGCCTTATCAAATACCCTTACACTTGAGATTTGCTTGTCCTCAAGCAAATGCGCTTTTATTCTAATCAAAATACAAGTTAGGGGTCATTTAACGCTAATATAAAAGTAATTACAACAATTAATCGTTCCCCTTTAATCATAATAAGCACGGAGATTACATACTAGCACCTCACAAGTAGTGTTTAGATACTCACATCTCTCAGGTGTCATAGAATTATATCTCATAAATGAAAATGGACAATATCTCTCACTACCTGTCATAGCAAATAGATTACCATAGGCTTGGGAAAGGATCGTAAACCTTCTCCACTAGGCGTAAGCACCTAAGATAAACTATCAAAGAGGTCTTTACAAAAGGGTTGTAATGAGGTATAGGGATATGATAAACACGGTTTTGTTGGATAAGGGATATTTTACTGGTGGCGAGTTAAAGATCTTGATTAACTACATGTACAATATGGTGTTGCTAAGCCAAGACTAGACTCGACTAACGCTAATTAAAACTAATAAAACATAAACATAAAAAGAAACGGGATGGTAGTCCGTATGTTTTTTCTACTTTTCTTTTTCTCATTTTTTTTCTTTTTCTTGTTTTTTCTGATTTTTTTTCTCATACACTCTTGCCCTACCATCCAAAATAATACATCATAGGGGCCTCGGTTCTCTCCTTACACTTGAACTTTTACATACTTTACAATTAACTATTCTAATGACTCGAATTAAGATAATCGAAACACTTGGAGTACTTTTAAAATATTTAGCATATATGGGGGTAATAATGTTGTTCTTCCCCATTACTCCATTACACTAGTACTTTACCCATGAGTCCCAATTCGTCCCAAAACCATATGTACAAGGATATGACTCGACTTAGCAACCATGTAATCAATGAGATAATTAACTAAGGGTTTAAACAAATGTTGTCACAATAATGCACTAAAGGTGAGTGCATACAAGGTAGGCTAAGGCGATTTGGGTGTACATTTAAGTGGGGTGTAACAAATTCTTCCTTTAAGTAAAATGCTTAAAGTTAGAAACGAAAAGATAGGCTCGGAGGGGTGTACTAGGGGTATCGTGTACTAAAAATGAGTACAACGCAAGGGTGTGGGAGAATTACTTGACCAATGAAGTCAATGTAATTATAACAAAAACACAGGTGTAAAACAATGGGTTAATCCTAATGCCTCTTATCATGTAGTAAATCTAACTACACGAATGTAGTCTCACTTGTGGATTCGGGATGGTCCTATCGCAAGTTCTAGAATCTAAGTGCTACCGGTACACACATCATAGCATTAAAGATGAATGCTTTTCCTACCAATTCTAGGGGCGAACCTCACATATTTGGGGTGGAAAATTTTTTAGTGGTACGGTTTTTGTGCTAGTCATATAACTCCTATCCATGAGACGCTCATTAAGACCAAAGTTTCACTCCTAAATGTTGTAAAAAATTTTAAATTTGGCACTAAAATTGCCCTAACAGGTATTTATCTCAGTTTTATTACACATCTACCTTTAAACAAACAAAAATCAAGCGTAATTGCATTCTCTAAGGTATCGTAATTTACCCCCTTACACTTAAGATGAACATTGTCCCCAATGTTCAAATAATAAGATGTAAAAGTGAATAAGGTAAAAGAATGAAAGCAAATACTCCCCTGATTCGCTTGGTGGATAGAGGTGTAACATGGTTAGATCTTCTTCCAAGAAAATGACCACTCAAAGCTTCCCTTCCGAAATATAAATCATCTTCTTGTCCAAAATAACCTGTTAAACCTGAGAAAACAAACACGAAACTGGCATAACATCGGCGGGATAAATCTGTATAAGGATATAATGCTTGTGGAATGAATACTTTGCAGATTCCTGGAGTTTATAAGTTAGAGATTTTATAAAGCATTTTATGATTCCGGAAGAAAAACAAAACTTTCAAAAAAAATTCTAGAAAATTGAACCTGACGCCGTCAGCCTAGGGCTTGACGCCGTCAGAAGTGATCTGACAGATTTCTCATGTCAAGTTTCCGGTAAATTTCTGGTAAAACTCAATTCTTAATTCCTGGAAATCCTGCAAAATATCATTATGACTCGATACAAGCATTTGACTCAAACAATTACTAATATGTATGTCAATTTAATATTGTTATGATTCATGTTCATTTGTTCTTATAAACCGATTTAGATTTCTCTTACACTTATCTTTTGCAAAGTACCTTTATATGTAGTTAAGACGAAGTTAAAAACAAAATAAAGCTTTTTCACAATTTAGAGACATGAATCAATAACAATAAAAATAAAACATACATACGGAAGCAAATAAAATCAAACAAGCAAACAAATAAACACACAAAGCTAGGGTTGCCTCCCAAGAAGCGCTTTTCTTTATTAACGAGTCTTGTAGCTAGACTCAAGGTCGGGCTCTATTACGTGACTCCATCATTGGTCACATCCTCTAGGTCATCCTCGGGCTTAGTCTTATATTCCGGACCTAGTTGCAAGCATTCTTTGTAGAACCCAAATATCCTACTCATGACATAGTCTACTCCTCTACGTCTATCCTCATCATTCCTATAGTAGACCGCTTGCTTGTGCTCCTTCTCGATGTTTGACAAGAGTCGGTATTGCTCTATCTTATAAGGCATTTGGTAAGCTATATCATCGGTCTCGTCCCTGAATCTAACTATCCCTAGAGATGGGTCATAATTCATTTTAGAGGCCTCAACAAACGGCTTTCCAAAAACTACTTGAGTTAAGCATGTGTCAACTACCGGACGAATATCCTTAACGATCACGAAGTCGGTGACGTAGGTGAAATTCCCTATATAGACATGTAGTCCCCTAACTCTACCTACAAAATTGTTTATCCAGCCCGTGCTAGGAAATGTTCTAAGTCCCCGTTGCTTTTTCATTATTAGATTGTAGTGAGCTCTAGTCATGACGTTTATTGGGGACTTAAGATCTATGTAAGCTTCCAAACATGCAAGTGACCTATATTGCATGGTATGTTGAGATTGGATGGGTCGCCTGTCTTAATGATTGGGTTATCTAAGAAGTATGGTGTTTCGGGTTCATTGAATAAATCCTTATGGTACGCCCATTCTTCCTTAGTGGGTAACCTATTGAAGTAGTCCTCTTCGTCATCTACTTCTTCTACTCCACTTATCTTAGCTTCCTTGTCAACCTCAACTTCCTTAACCTCATCCTCATTTGTCTTAACTTCCTCATTATGTTCACTATCTATTTCATTCTTAGGGATTGGCTTAATAGTGACAACATTAACGAAGTGGACTTGTTTGGATGAAGAAGGGTCCTTGACTTGGGGTCCGCTATTTGTGTTCCTAGCGTCCATATGTGGAGGTGATAGCACTTGGTTGTTGAGGGCCTTCAATAAGTTGTCAATCTTATTGGTCATCTCTAGTTGTTGTTGATTAAATTCGGATGTGAATTTAACTATACAAGCTTCTTGAGATGCCATAAAATTGGACATCAACCCTTCAAAGTTATTGGTACTACCATAGTTGTTGGAAGGATTGTTGTTGAAGGTACGGTTCGAGTTTGAACCGTTGGGTTGAAAACGATTAGGCGGGTTGGAAGAATTGTTTTGGGGCGCGTTTTGGTTTGGCTTCCACCTAAGGTTTGGGTGATTTTTCCAAGATGGGTTGTAGGAATCACCGTAAGGGTTTGGCTCGGGTTTGAAAGTGTACCACTTGTCTCCCGCTCCGTCGGTACGCGAGGATGCGTAGTCCGCAAAAGCTTGTTCGGGGAGTTCCATGCAATCACGAGTGTCATGGGGACCACTACATAATTCGCACGAAGAAGTGATTTTGTTCACTTAGCTTGAAGGTTTAGGAGCCTTGTAGGATTTCATAAGAAAATTGACTTGGTCTTCAAGTTCTATGATCCTACGGTCGGAAGTGCTTGAATTGTTCGAAGGCAAAGAT
>LBNU01026887.1:58486-72468 GCA_014162995.1 Artemisia annua | reverse complement strand
CGGATGGTAATGGTTACGAACAAAAACACGAAGAAATAAGATAGACTAAAGAAATCCTAGAAAAATAAAATAAAAATCTCACTAGAAAGGAATCTAGTGAATAGACCTAATAAAATAAAAGTTCAACCTAAACAATAACTATTCCCTGGCAGCGGCGCCAAAAACTTTGATGCGCGAGATTGCGACCACGCACTAGGGTTTTACTTCTCAAGGGATCTTGAGAAGCTTGCAATCCCCACCAGGCAGTGTACCTGACCGATGTAGTATAGTGTAGTGGCAAGTACCGGGGGATTGATCGTTCTCTGCGGGAATAGTGTCGTTAGGATTGAAAAGCTACTCTAATAGGTCTAGGGGTGAGGGAAGATTCTTTTTGTATTTTAATATTTTTAGGAAAGCAAGTAAAAATCTCGGTTTTAAAGGAGTGGGCGGAATTAGTTGCTAGTCAACTAACCCAAATAACTACTAATGCAAATAAAATAAAATAAAATGAAAGTAAATGTTGGTGAAAACTAATATGGAGAGAAGTGTGTTTACTTAGATTTCCTTACTCCCTAACTATCTTTTACCGATTTATTAGTGTGTATTAATTGCGTGGATGACGGATTATATTCCTTAATACCATTCGTAGGGGTGTGTACGGACTTCCCCTAACTCTATGAGCTCCTACTTCACTCCTATGTCGAGCCGGCTAAGAAGCTCCTAACATGGGATCACTAGAATTTGCTCATGCATTAAATACAATCAAATAACCTTAGTACACCTTGGTTCATGTTTTTTAAGACGTTCCAGCATGTTACCAACCGGAAGTCTGCCAGTTTTCTTAAGCCTAACATCAATAATCACCCATCCAATACAATTAATAACACACCATTCAATCAATAATCAATAGTTAAGTTTCATTAGATCTAAGCAAACACAAAGAAAACCTAGCCTAGCATGTTAAATAAAAGACAAGCGTAAGATAAAATCAAACAAACATAGACATATTGAATGATTAATTGATTACTTATCTTCAATGTAACATGAGAGATCCAAGGGTATAAAACCCTTAAAAAAGCTGCAAAAATCATCTAGGGTTTCTTTCTAAAAAGTTCCACACAAGTTCCACCCTTATGACTAAAAATTATGCGAATATATATAGAAAAACAGATCTGACGGCGTCACGTTATAGCCTTGACGCCGTCACCTCGCCGTGGTTAGGGTTTCTTGATGGCCTTCTTGACGCCGTCCCTCTTTAATCCGTTCTGGCTTATCAAGGCTTGACGGCGTCACATCCATGCTTGACGCCGTCAAGGGTACTATTCAGCAGATTTTTGGCACTTTGTCGAATTCTTCACTTTTATGCTCCAAAAACGTCCAAAATGCTTCCTTTTCCAGAATTTCTCTCCAAAGTACCTAAAATGCCAAAAGGAACAATTTAGAGTAATAATTGATCAAATAAATACGATTTAGGGCTTAAATGACCCCCGAAAAGCGGTACACTTTTCGCCTTATCATTTACATTAGCAGAAGAACTTGAGGAACTGATTTAGATTTAGCATTAGGATCTGATAACGCTCTTATTATAACATATTTATCCCATCGATTATATATTATATTATAAAGAATTTTATATTATTTGTGTAGATTTGGTACTAATCTGGTTGCAGGATTGATTGAGAGAAGGAAGTTAAGAATATTACTTAAGGGACTATAAAGTAACAACAACAATAAGAGGAAGGACTTGGAATGGAAATACAAATATAAAAGACCCAAGTACGCCGGTCTTAGGACTGTGTGCGGCGTACTTGCTTGGCGGGTAAATGAGATTGAATCTGCACGAAGTACGGCGTACTTTCTATGAAGTACGACGCACTTATCTTGTCAGTTACAAAGCAGAGTTAATACTTGCATTCATTGTGAGGCCGATCATTTGTCCTCAATTACGGAGCTCTGGAGTTAAATTAGGTCACAAGGACTTATAAAAGCCAGTGAACGAAACCAGAAGAAGATAGAGTAACAAGTAAGAAAAGTATCAAAGGGTTACTAAGGCGGTATTGGTGAACTCATACCAAGTTCACCATATCAAGGTCGAGTTCATGATCCAAGTACTGTGACAGAGGCTAGGAGAAGGAGTCGAGTCGAGTTTTCACTGTGGAAACTAATTGTTCTCTCGTTGTAATCACTTTGGTACAATTCTACGTTTTATATAAATTATATTATGAAGTTTATGAAATCTATGTCGAATGATATGTGTTTTCTTACTGAAATAATGGAGTAGTCGTTCTTATGTTTATTTTGATGATGTATTCATGTGGTTGTTTACATTTACATGTACGCTTGCTATTGATACTATGCATAAGTTTAGTTGATGAGATGATGTTTGGATCATTGTTGAATGTTTGATGTATCTCTATGGTAGAAGTAGGTCGAAAGTGTCTACTACTTTGATATTATTTCAAGGTGTTTGTCTATGGCAACTTGGTGTTTACCTTGTAGAAATTGGTCGACAAAACATTTATCAACCCATTCATAATTTTATTCAATGCCTTATCTCATGTCTAACGAACTTGATGACGAAATTGGCTTATGTATACTTCTGTTATGAACCATCTTTAATGCATTTGATATATTGAGAATTATAGGTCGAAAGGGATTCTTAATATGTTTGATAGTTATTTGTAGTAGTGATCACCAGTCATCTCTTTGCTTATATATCTTGTTCATGATTGCTTGCTTGTCATTTACATGTTTACTTTCATGTTTCTCAGCCTAAATAAACATAACCTTTAATCATATTAATAAACAATCTAAACCTACTAGTCTTTAGATAAGTGACAATCTAGGGATTATACTTTGACACAATTGCTAACTTAGCTTTTCTACAATCTCTTGGGACGACTTGGTCTTACCTAAAACCTTTACTATAAACGGGGGTTATACTTTACCCGTGTGTTTTATATATTAGGAATTGGTGAAATTAGTATTATAAATTTAAAGCTTTTGAAACACGCCAAAGTTTTTGGCGCCGCTGCCGGGGATTGGTATTGATAAAATCAAGTTGGATAAGTGTTTTGAGACTTTTTACAATCATAGCCGTACAGTTTTCTGGCAAACTGAAACAAAAATTTGCTTTCTGAGACTGAGTGTACGCCGCACTTGCAAGATTGTGCGCCGTATTCTCAGGAAAAATTCGAACTATGCTGGTTTTATTTTCAAAACCGCCGTACTTTCTGGAAAATTTCAAAATGTTTACTGAGACAAAAACAAACAAACACAAAAACTTTTTAATGCTTAAGTTCAAGGCTGAGAACATGAGAATTGCTTTTTATGTGCTTTTGGCATTTGGATTGATGCATTTGTTAATATGTTATGACTCATCGAAAATACAAAAATATTTGCTTATTTGGTTAGTTAGACATTTTCTTGTTTTTCATTGTTTATGCATAATAATTATTTGGACTATATGTTTGAATGAAATTCTGAGATATTCTGAAAATTATAAAAAAAAATTGAAACTAAAAACAGGGGAAGTAAGCCGCACTTGTTCTCAAGTACGTCGGTCTTTCCTGGAAATTTTTGAAACAAAATCAAGATTAAAAGGAAAGTACGCCGCACTTGTTCTCAAGTACGTCGCACTTTTAAGCCAAAAAGTTCACAGAAGACTTTTATCTTGTTTGTTATGATTAAACCGACCCGTCTTTTAATTTCTGAATGTTTACTGATGTTATTGGAGTGCAAAATATCATTTAGTTTTGTTTGTACTAACATACTAATGGTTTATTTGATGTTATGTTGTCAAATGTTAGAAATGGACCCAAACTCAAGTATTGGACGTACGTGTCTTGATAAGGGAAATTCTCTTACTGAGAAGGACCAAGTGGAAAGTGAAGGAACTTGGCAAGGAGCAATTACTTTTGACATAACAGACATGGGGAAAAAGAATGAGCAAAGGATTCACATCTTTAACAGGATGGAAACAGAAGAATGTTACATGAAGTTTATTACCCCTTGCCATGTGGAGAATTTTTACACTAATGATGTTGTGGCTGACTTGGATTACAAAAGCAACTATGTGTCTAAAGAACTAATGAAAAGACTTGGGTTGAGTTTTGAGGAAAGAGAGAATGGATTTTGGTATGTGTGTAATTACACATACCTTTGACCTTATAAAACGGACCAAAATGACCAAAAACCGACCAAAAATGCCAAATATATGTTGTTTTTGTGTTTGTGAATGTGCAGATACGAATATGCAAAATATGGACAAAAACTGAGCCAAAAAGTCAAAAACCGAGCACGAGATTTGGAAAAAAGTACGAAATTATGGGATCAACGATAATTTTATTTGGAGCATCGAGGCAAAAGAAGGAAAATTTGTAGATTAAACGAAGACCGAACGGAGATTATTATTAATTACAATTTTAAGAAAAAATAAAATGGATCAGCAGAATATGAGGCCACGAGATGAATAGCAGTCCAAGAGAAGAAAACCGAGGCCCAAGTGCTCACTTCCAAGCGAGCCCAGTAAGTAAATGAATTTCCAGGCCCATGTTCGCATCTGATCCAATCTCCGGCCCATGTCTAGATCGTGTGGAAAGAGGAGGCCTAAGAAATAATAAAAATGAAGACATGGCCCAAGTGAAGATCCAAGTCAAGCCCAAACAAGCATTAGGCCCGACAATGAAATTCCAAGACCCACGTGAATCTTTTGCATCTCAGTAATTAACAAAACAATCAAAGAAAAGATATGGGATTGAATTGATGGTTGTGCTTGCGTTTCACTCTTCCAAAAATAAAAATTGCACCAAGCACGTGTCCTTTACGCCCAAACATTAAATACAAAATGCAGGTGGCCCTTTGTTTCCTCACCCTCCTCACACGCTCTATTGATGCTCCAACAAATCCAAGTATGCCACGTGTACATGCTTTGGAAAAAAAATATCTTGATACATTGAATGATAGCTGTCAACACGCATGCGGAAGGTTCGAGAATTTCTAGACGCTCCAATCATTGGGATATAAATTGAGGCACAAGATCCGAGTTTTAGCATCATTTCCCTCATTTATTTCACACACACATTTCTTTTAATTTTTAGAATAGATAGTAGTAGGATTTATTTTATAAAGTTGTAATAGTTTTAGCTTATTAGTAACTTTTTCAAGTGCTTATTGTATTAAACCGTTTATTGCTTTATGAAAATGATGTTCTCTTTTAATGATCCAACCTAGCTTAATCTACTTCTTCTTTTCATCTCTTTCTTAAAATTTCTTTTTCTTTCATCTAAAAATCTATTTTATCTTAATAACTTTTATGGTTTATTTAGATCTAGCTTATTTAATAAATAATCTTTTACTACTTTGTTACAAATGTTTTTAAAACTTAGATCTACTATTTACTTTACAAATTACTTTATAAAAAACCAAAAATATTTGATTTTTATTAGTTTTTTTTTCTTTTTTTTTTAATTAAAAGCCATCAATTAGTTTATTATTATATAGATCTATATAATTTTAATTAATACTAATTTCATAAAAAGTTTGCACCTTTATTACTTTTTCTTTTAAGATTAGCTTATTATCTTAGATCTATTAGGTTTTTATCATAAAGTTTTAATCTTTAGCTTTTTCTTAGGTAATTTCACTTAAAGTTTGTAGCTATATCAACCAATAAGCTCTTCTATAGCTTATTTGGCCATTATTATTGCTTAATACTAATAAAGTTTTGAGTTTTCTTTGTTTCTCATCGCGATCTACCGCTAAGGCCGGAGCTTAAGGGTCTTATAAGCTAGCTTATTAATAAAGTTTATTGTTTTTAGTCTTAATAAGCTAATTAATTAATAAATTCACAAACTTTATTAACTATTTGGTTTTATAAAAGCTTTCTAAGAATTAAACTTTATGGTTTGTTTAGTTTATAAGATCGGGTGGTTAATTTCGTCTCATCTCTTATATCGGGTTCTACTTTCTTTCTTTTTTCAATTTTTTAGTTTAAATATTTAGTTATGCTTATGATTGTTGAAATATTTGTATTTATTAGTTTAATTAATATGAGTAGTGAATAGGTTGTTATTATGCTTGTTGAGTAGATTGTTCCGTGAATTAAGTATGGTTTTATAAAAGTTAGAAAATGAATTGGTTAGTAATGTTAAATTACTTGGATTGAAATTTTGGTTGTTTAAACGGGCAAAAGCCGTGAAAATAATTAGGTTTTAATCTAGATATTGATATCTCTTTATGAAATTGTTTTCAAAATAAACCAACGTTGTTGTGAGAAAATAATATTTGTATAAGATATTAATTCATCAATAAAGAACTTAATTCATATCATAAACCACACTTAAGGATCGTGATAATTTGCTTAACAAGTATATCTTTTCATCATATATTTCTTATTTGCTTGCTTAGTATAATTAGTTTGCCTCTAGATTTATGTGTTTAGTTGCCTTTAAATTCCCATTAATGCTCGTTTTTAGATTAGATTGTGTTTTAGGGTATTTGTGCTTTACGTGCTAGCTTTATTATTGTTGCTTTTTAGTTTATGCTTATTATTGTAGTGATAAAAATCCAAAATATCTTCCTTTTTCCTATTCAATTCACACAATCACGACTCGAACCGAAATTCCATTCATTCCTTCGTTGGGATCACGACCCGGGGAAATACTTTCCTAAGTATTTCTTTGGAAATCTTATATACTAAAATTGTCTAATCAGAAGTAAAATAATCAATAAGAAATTATTAGTTCAAATGAATGTGGATGTGTTCTTGGTAGAATTTTATGTCAACCCAAGTGAAAATGAATGGGAACCTAGTGTTATACTTGGGAGACCTTTCTTGGTGTTGGCAAAGGGAATTGTGGATTTTGCTAATGGTATACTCACTATTTACCAAGACACCACTAGTATTGAGAAGAATTTTGAGAAACTGAATACACTAACTTCTTAAATGAGTGAGGATACTAAAGTTTTTTCGATCCATTGTATGGCTGATGAAGAAGAAGTTGGAGAGAAATATATCACACCATGCTATGTGGAAAGGTTATTTGCCGCTGATGGTATTTTGGACCTTGATATTGAAAAAATTCTGATTTCTCAAGAGCTAGTGAACCAACTAAGACTGACTTGTAAAGTTTTAGAGAATGGTGATAAGAAAGTTAACAAGAAGTTGCTTATGAATCTGGTTGGAGAAACTAATGATAACTCTGATGAGGCGAAAAGTGTTACGCTTTTAGGGGGTCATTTAATCCCTAAATCGTTATTTTATTATCAAATTTTGCCTTAAATCGTTCCTTTTGTCATTTTAGGTACTTTCAGGAAGAATTCTGGAAAACATTGCATTTTGGACGTTTTTGGAGCATAAAAGTGAAGAAAACGACAAAGTCCCAAATCAAGCTGGAATTCCTACCTGACGGCGTCAGGCTTTGGATGCTGACGCCGTCACCTAAAGATAAAAGAGGTGGATTCAGACTCAACTAGACGACCAAGGAAGGATTCTACAAATTTACACCTGACAGCGTCAGGTGTTACAAGTCCTAGGCCGTCAGGTGTTAAGTTAAAGAGAGACGGCCCAGAAGGTTTTAAAGGCTGACGGCGTCAGAAGTAGATCTAGGTGATCCGACAACCCTACACACGGCGAGTTGACGACGTCCGGAATTATAATCTGACGCCGTCAGAATGTATTTTCTATATATACTTTAGGATTTTTCTTCATTAAAAGTGTGTAACTTTTGGGAGAACTTTAGGGATAAACCCTAGGTCGAATTTTCTGCCTTTTTCAAGAGCTTTTCACCCTTGATTCATCCATGATTAATTAAAGATAAGTCTTTCATTAAATCATTCAATATGTATATATGTGTTGTGTGATTATATCTTTTGCTTGTCTTTCAACTAACATGCTAGGCTAGGTTTCTCTTGTGTTTGCTTAGATCTAATGAAACCTAGCTATTGATTACTTGTTGTTGGTTTGTTATTGATTGTTGTGGGTGGTGATGTTGATATTAGGCTTAAGAAAACTGGCTAACTTCCAATTGGTGACTTGCTTGAACGTCTTAAGAAACATGAATCGGATGTGTACTACGATTATTTGGTTGTATTTAATGCATGAGTAATTACTAGTGATTTCATAGTTTGGATACTAAACGTGTCGCTATAGAATGAAGTTTGCGCTTATAGATTTAGGGAAGATCGTACATGGCCCTACGAATGGTATTAAGGAATATAACCTGTCATCCACACAATTGTAACAAACCAATTAACCCGTAAAAGATAGCTAGGGAGTAATGAAATCTAAGTAAACACACTTTTCTCCATATTAGTTTCACAACCACTTTTACTTTCTTGTTATTTTATTTTCTTTGCATTTGTAGTTATTTGGGTTAGTTGACTAGCAACTAATTCCGCCCACTCTTCCAAATACCCGAGATTTTTACTTGCTTTCCATAAAATATAAAAATATAAAAAGAATCATCCTTCACCCTTAGACCTAACTAGAGTAGTTTTCAATCCTAACGACACTATTCCCCGAGAGAACGATCAATCCCCCGGTACTTGCCACTTCACTATACTACATCGGTCAGGTACACTGCCTGGTGGGGATGGCAAGCTTCTCAAGATCCCTTGAGAGGTAAAACCTACTGCGTAGGTCGCAAACCACGCATCAGACTCTATTGAAAAAACTAAGGGATATGAATTAGAGTTCTATGTAGAGGATAATGTGAAAACAGGGGTAGTCTTAGTTAGACCATTCATGGAACATACTAGGAGCATTATTAGTTACAATATTGGAGAAATTACTCTTTGGGCTGAGATATGTGTGGAAAATGAACAACAAAAACCGTTTGTGATTGGTGCCCCCAAGGTTGAAACTGGAAGAAAAGTGTCAGGAGAATACAAACTGAGTGACGTCATGTCACCCGATTATTTCAGAGCTTAAAAACATGGATGATGGATAGGCGTAACAACATACGCTCCTACGTTTGTTTTATTTCGTTTTTATTTTTATATCTATGTCATTTTTCATGATTTGAATAAAACGTACCAAAACATTGTAATCCTGGAAAGCTAAGGATTGTTTTGATGAATGAATGAATATAATGAAGTTTGATTATATGTGGATTGAGCGTTTATACATATGCATGTTAGTTGAAATTGTTAACTGTTGGAAAAAATTGCAACAAGTACGCCGTACTTGGAGTCAAGTACGCCACACTTCTGAGCTGGACTATATATATAACTGAAAAATCTCTTCATTATTTACAAAAACTTTACACTAAAGTGGAACCGCTACTCTTTGAACGAAAAAAAAATTACAAAAATCTTTGAAGAAAATATCCAATCCACATTATCATGTCTTCGGTATGTTTATCCATTTTGTTTAATTTTTCTTGCAATTTTTATTTTTATTTTAGGGTTAATATTTCGTATGCTATTTTTAAGTTTTATATTTTGATAATTATGTTAGTTATGGATGTTAGAACCATTAGGATTTCCTTGTTACATGGATTAAGATTTTTCTTGAGATTAAATCGAATTAGGGTTAGGGTTTTTGCCTTGATCATTATTTTACGAGAATGAAAATTTAAAATGCTTATTTGATCTAGAGAGATTAAGAGGAGATAAATTAAAATGTTAAGGATGATATGATTGAGAACTTATGAAAGTGATACTTGATTGATTAAAACCTGAGAAAACCTAAGATAAGAACTGCTTATTTAGGGATTTTGGTGATTTCAGTAGAAGAGAAAATTGTGGGAATAAGTGCGCCAGTTTTCATATCTGAACCGCCGTACTTGCTTATTTTATACCAGATAGTACGCCGTACTTGTAGTCAAGTACGCCGCACTTTTTTCCTGAAATCAAATAGAGAGTTTGCAGATTAGAATTTGAGAGAGATTGAGCCATATTTTGTTGCAGTAACATCTAATAATCTTGTCTCTATGAATTATTACAGATTGTTTCTAATAGAACTAGGGGAGCCTTAGAGAGAGAAATTGTTGC
The DNA here is from genome assembly GCA_014162995.1 of Artemisia annua. Lineage (NCBI taxonomy): Eukaryota > Viridiplantae > Streptophyta > Magnoliopsida > Asterales > Asteraceae > Artemisia > Artemisia annua. Next base: position 62,493 of record LBNU01026887.1, on the reverse strand, counting down.
AAAAGAACCTAAGGATCATCCCAATTTAAAATGGAATGGAGTTACAAGGGAAGAAAGGAAAGAGTTTAATGCTAAACTGATGAAACTAATTGAAAGGGACATTCACATTCCCAGGATTGTGGACTGGAGGGTGATAACGCTCTAAATATACATGTTTATTCCATCGAATATATATCATTTTTCTATTATATTATATAGAATATCATGTTATTTGTGTAGAATTGGTACTAATCTGGTTGCCGGATAGAACAAGAGAAGAAAGTCAGAAATACCACTAAAAAGACGATTAAATGACAAATATAAGAAAGGAGGGACTTGGAATGAAAATGTACAAGTATGAAAGACCCAAGTACGCTAGTCTTAGGACTGTGTGCGGCGTACTTGCTTGGCGGGTAAATAAAGTTGAATGTACGCGAAGTGCGGCGCACTTACCTTGATAGTTACAAATCAGATTTATTTTTTGCATTCATTGTGAGGCCGATCACTTGTCCTCATTTACTGAATATTGGAGTTGAATTAGGTCAAGATGAGCCTATAAAAGAAAAAGTACGAAGCAGAGAAAAAGGGGGCAACACCAACGAGAAGTAGGGAAAGTATATGAAGTGAGATTGGTGAACTCATACCAAGTTCACTATATCGGGATTCGAGGTTGTGATTCTATTGTTGTAACAGAGTGTAGGAGAACGAGCCTAGAGAGTTATCTCTATGAAATCATTTTTTCTTTCGTTGTAATCACTTTGGTACACTTTTCTACTTTGTCGAATTGAATTATGAAGTTTATGAAATTCGTGTTGAATGATATGTGTTTTGTTATCACAATAATAGAGTAGTCGTTATATGTTTATTTGGGTGATATAGTTATATGGTTGTTTGCAATGTAATGTACGCTTGCTTTTGATACTATGCTTAAGTTTAATTGATGAGATTATGTTTGGATCATTGTTGAATGTTTGATGTATCTCTGTGGTAGAAGTAGGTCGAAAGGGTCTGCCATTTTGGTATTATTTCAAGGTGTTTGTCTATGGCAACTTGGTGTTAACCTTGTAGAAATTGGTCGACAAAACATTTACCAACCCATCCATAATCTTGTTTAATGCCTTATCTCATGTCTAACGAATTTGATGAGGAAATTGGCTTATGTATACTTCTGTTATGAACCATTCTTAATGCATTTAATATATTGAGAATCATAGGTCGAAAGGGTTTCTTAATATGTTGGATAGTTATAGGTACGAGTGTTAACCATGCATATCTTGCTTATATATCTTGTTCATGATTGCTTGCTCATCATTTACATGCGACTTCCATGTTTCTTAGCCCAAATAAACATAGCTTTTAATCATATAAAACAATCAATCTAAATTGCTAGTCTTTGAATAAGTGCCAATCTAGGGACTTTACTTTAACACAATTGCTAACTTGGCTTTTCTACAATCTCTTGGGACAACCTGCTCTTACCTAAACCTTTACTATAAACGGGGGTTATACTTTACCCATGTGTTTTATAAATTTAAAGCTTTCGAAACACATCAGAGGGTAATAAGGAACTTAGGTTGTGACAAAACCCTTGAAAACATGCTTTTGGTGAGAGTAGTATTTTCTAATGAGATTGTGAATTCATTTATGTGGAAGAAAGCTATGGAGGTTAGAGAGTTTATATACAAGGAATGGTGCCTGGAGTTCTTCAGATCTTTGAAAGTAAAAAAGGAGATGACTGATGTTGAAATTTTAACTGAGGAGCTTATGAGGTTTAGGCTTGGTGGGAAGGAGAATTCTGTCACATTGTTTGAATTTGGAAGGAACTTGGGATTAATGAACGAAGGAGACATGGAATTTCTAGAAAGACATGTGAAACCTGGAGCTGTAGGAATGAGGAGTTTGGATTACTTGAGAGATCAGGAGATAGGAAAGCTGAGGGACTTGCCAGAGGTTTTGGAAGTCGAGCCCTTGGACGAATGGTAACCCACCACCACCACTGAGTAGCAGCAGCAGACAACAGCAACACCAACAACAGAAGAAACCTCGCCGCACTTAGACTAAAGTGTGGCGCACTTGGATGTTTGACCAGATGTCTGGTTGTTTTAAGACAATTTCAAAACAATTCATTTCATGGTCTGTAATTAATGCCTCTGTTGGAATCAAAACAACAATCTGTGATGGGAAACATAGAACATGGTACCAGGGGGAACAAAAACAATAACTATAACTATCTATATATATTTATATGCAAATAATTTGCATAACTAGTACTATATTATTAATAATAGTAAGCTAATCTTTTGTTTATATTGTTGCATGTTTTGTTTTGTTTATGAAATGTGCAGGATTACGAATTAAGTACGAAGGCTCCATGTGCTTCGTACAATTTTGCTGAATTCGTCATATAGTAAAGTTACTCATTTCCATTTCCCTATTTTTTATATTTTGTCACATTGGGGACAATGTTCATAATAATTATGGGGGGTGAGATAAATTGGAATGATAAAAGAGAAAATAGATTTCTAAAACTAAGTGCGACGGTTTTATAACTTAGTACGCCGCACTTGTGTTGGGAATTCTGCTAAGTGAGAATTCTGCTGATGGAATCTGCTGAAGAGAAGGTTCTGCTGAAGAAGTGTTACTGCTGAAGACTAAGTTTCAGCATATTTAGTTTCTGCGGATATAGTTAAACCGCATATTTTGTAATATAGTTAGGATATGCATGAGTAATATTAGGAAAAGATAATGCATATTGTTTAGAGTTTATAGAATATACGTTTCTTGTGAAACGGTTTTAGGTTAGGGTTCCTTGTCTATAAAAGGAACACAAGTTTATGTTCTAAAAGAGAGTTTTGAAAAACAAGTTCTTATTATATAAAAGATCCATAGAGGATCAAACGTTCTTAGTATTCATTGTTTCTCTTTGTATTTGTTTTCCGCATTAGAATACAAGCTTTGGAGATTCTCTATTAGAGTGTTTGTGATTACATAGACACTGCTAACGATCAACGAGAGCTACAAGATCTATCAAGGGTATTAGTTTCAACAAGTGGTATCAGAGCCTCGGGAGAGTCTCTTTGATACTAAGAACATCCACTTTTTACACACTCCTCAACAACACAACCTTACATCATGCCTGGATATGACACTGAGTCAGATACAACACACAATCAAAACACAGCATCTCTTCATCACCTCACTCTCACTAACAGCAATGCAAAATTCCCCTACCTTAAGAAAGAAGAGTATGAACTATGGGCGATGCAGATGCAAAACTGGATTACCAACATTGATCATAATCTTTGGAAGGTGGTCCTTAAAGGTAACAGCCCAAAGAGGACTGGCACTGACGCAGATGGTAGAATATACTATCTTGATCCTACTTCTGCTGAAGAGGTTCTTGCTCCTCAGAGGGANAAGCAGCAGTGTCAAGAGTTTCAGATCACTGAGGAAGAGGGCATCCACAAGGGTTATGACAAATTTCATAAGATTTTGACCCAATTGAATCAGCTGAAGGCAAGGCCAGACAATGAAGATTGCAATGCTAAATTCTTAAGATCCTTGCCTCCATCATGGCTTCAAGTAAGCATTGCATTCAAAGCTAAGGGTGGATTGGACATGATGAGTTTTGATGATTTGTACAACAAGCTCAAAACTCTTGAACCAGATGTCAGAAGTCCTATTCGTTCATCTACTCCCACTTACTCAGCTTTTATTGGTTCCACCTCCAATATAATGCCTCCTAGTTCAAGTCCAATTTCATCTGCATCATCTTCATACACCCCAACCAAATCACCTTCTTCTGGTAGTGAATCTCAGCAACAACTCTCCTATGAGGACTTTGAACAGGTGGATCCATTGGATATGGAAGAGATGAACTTGAAGTGGCAGGTGGCTATGCTCTCATTGAGCATCAAGAGATTTGAGAAAAAGGCTGGGAGGAAGTTTGGTTTCAATGGCAGAGATTCAGCTAGGTTTGATAGAAGGAAGATCAAGTGCTACACTTGTGGTCAAATGGGTCACTTCTC
>LBNU01026887.1:41321-58376 GCA_014162995.1 Artemisia annua | reverse complement strand
TCCATCATATAGGAAAAGACATGTTGCAAGACCATTCCCTAGACCTATTTCTCCTTATTATCAAAATGGTTATTGGCCTAGTTATTATCAACCTATGTATATGGGTTGGGGGCCACCATGGGATACTACTGTTAAGCCCTCAGCAGGTTGTTCTTGGACTAACAGGGGATCTACTTATCAAAGAAGATCCAAGAACAATGGTGGATCTTATACATCTACATAGCCTACTTCTTATGATCCACAAGGCAGGCTCAAGTCAGTAATGACTTGAGTCTCCATAGTGTACTTATATTTTTTGTATATTTTTTTGTTGTTGTTGTAGGATCATCCCTTACTCAGTAAAGAAGTTGGCATAGTAGATAGTGGCTGTTCCAGGAGCATGTCAGGAAACAAAGAAAAGATGATTAACTTTGCACCTATACAAGGTGGAGGCAATGTGACCTTTGGTGGAGGAAATGGTAAAATCACAGGGAAAGGCACTATTAGAACACCCATGTTGGACTTTGAGAATGTATTTTATGTGAAGGAACTGTAGCAGTTTAACTTGTTCTCAGTATCACAAATTTGTGACAAAAAGAACAAGGTTTTCTTCTCTGAGAATGAATGTCTTGTCCTAGACAAAGACTTCAAACTTCCAGAAGATACTTCAATTCTGCTGAGAGTTCCTAGAAACAATAACTTATATCATTCAACATGAATGAAGTACTCCCTGAAGGTGATCTAGCATGTTTGGTGGCTAAAGCTACTCTGGATGAATCTACCAAATGGCACAGAAGGATGGCTCATGTGAACTTCAAAACTATTAACAAGCTTTCAAAACTTGGTCTAGTTCAAGGGCTTCCCTCCAAAGTCTTAACCAATGAGCACAATTGTGTTGCCTGCAACAAAGGAAAGCAACACAGGGCTTCTTACAAAGCCATTATTGCAGTGAGCAACATCACAGAACCCCTTCAGTTGCTACATATGGATCTCTTTGCTCCTACTCAAGTAAGAAGTATTGATCATAAGTATTTCTGTTTGGTAATCACTGATGACTATAGCAGGTTTTGTTGGGTATTCTTTTTAAAAACTAAAGATGAAACATCTCCAATTTTAAAAGATTTTGTTACCCTAGTTGAAAACCAGCTAAATAAAAAGGTTAAAGGTATAAGGTGTGATAATGGAACAGAGTTCAAAAATGTGGTTTTAATAGACCTTTGTAACTCTAAAGGGATAAAAAGGGACTATAGCAATCCCAGGACCCCACAACAAAATGGGGTCGCTAAAAGAAAGAATATGACCTTAATAGAGGCAGCAAGATCCATGCTTGCAGACTCTAAGCTACCCACAATGTTCTGGACTGAAGAAGTAAGCACTGCTTGTTATGTTCTGAACAGGGTCTCTATCACTAGACCTCATTCAAAGACACCTTATGAACTTCTCACAGGGAAAGTTCCTTCTATTCATTACCTAAGACCTTTTGGCTGTCATGTGACCATTTTGAACACCAGTGACCCACTTGGGAAATTTGATGGCAAGGCTGATGAGGGATACATTGTGGGATATTCAGCTCATAGTAAGGCTTATAGGGTATATAACCTGAATGCTAAAAGGATAGAGGAGACTCTTAATCTGAGATACCTAAAAGAAAAACCTAATGTACAAGGTCAAGGTCATGCTTGGTATTTTGACCTGGACTACTTAACTGATTCTTTGGGGTATACTAGATTTGTTGCTAATCAATCTGCAGGTACAAAAGATGCTCCTTCTAACAATGCAGGTGTACTGGATGATGACTCAGAGGATGAGTCTGAGTTTGATGAACTAACTATTGTTGTACCTTCCATTCCTCCTAACCATTTTGCAGGAAACAGTGCAAAAGATACTTCTGAGAAGGATGAAGATGAGTCATACTATGCAGAGGATCTTGCTAAGCTCATGACACAAGAACATGCTGCTACTCAAGAAGCTGAGAAACTTGGTGCACAGATTACAAAAGATGCTGAAGCACTTCTGAGACAATCAGCACAAGCCATCAGTGGAAATCAGGATTCTGCTGACAGTTCTACTGACAGTTCTCCTGTTTCTTCTGATAACCTCATTACTGCTGATGCTCAACCTGTTTCTACTCCTATGTCTGCTCGTGTGTCAACAGACTTTGGTGAACCATATACACGATTTCCAAGTCCTACAGATCTTGGTAATCACCAACCCAAAGCTGGCATCTTCACTTCCTCTTCCTATGATAGTGACTTTGAACCTAATGTGACCAATCTTGACAAAACCATTGATGTCAACCCCAATGCTACAAAAAGGATTCACACTAATCATCCAATGGAGAATATAATAGGTGATCCTAAAGATCCTGTTCAAACTAGAAGCACTGTGAAAAAGACAAAGTATGGAGAAGTTGCTTTTATGTCTTATGTTTCCCAGCAGCAGAGAGACAATCATACAGACTTTCAACACTGTCTGGTTGCTTGTTTTCTCTCCCAAATGGAACCAACCAGTGTTCCACAAGCTCTTGCAGATAATAGTTGGCTTGAGGCAATGCAAGAGGAAATGCAACAATTCAAGAATCAGCAGGTTTGGATATTGGTTCCTTTACCAGATGGGAAGTATGCTATTGGGACAAAATGGATTTTGAAGAATAAAAGAGATGCAAGGGGTATAGTTGTCAAAAACAAGGCAAGATTGGTGGCTCAGGGGTTCAGGCAAGAAGAGGGAATAGATTATGATGAAGTTTTTGCACCTGTTGCTAGAGTTGAGGCCATTAGGATTTTCTTAGCCTATGCATCTTATAAAGGCTTTATTGTGTATCAGATGGATGTCAAAGGTGCATTCTTGTATGGTGAGATTGAAGAAGAAGTATATGTCACTCAACCCAAAGGTTTTGAAGATCCAGATCACCCTGATTATGTGTTTAAGGTGGTCAAAGCTCTTTATGGCTTACATCAGGCACCAAGGGCATGGTATGCTAGGCTCTCAAAGTTTCTGCTGGAGCATGGATACAGGAGAGGTGCCATTGACAAAACACTCTTCCTAAAGAAGGATTCAAGGGATATTATACTTGTGCAAGTTTATGTGGATGACATTATCTTTGGATCCACCAAAGAAGCTTGGTGCAAGGAATTTGAAGACTTAATGAAGGGTGAATTTCAGATGAGTGCCATGGGAGAGCTTACTTTCTTTTTGGGTCTACAGGTTCAGCAGAAACGAGATGGCATATTTATCCATCAAGATAAATATGTGAGAGACATTTTGAAAAAGTTTGGTATGGAAAGTGTCAGAACTGCCACTACACCTTATGAAGCTCCTAAACCAAAGAACAACAATGAACCAGATCCAGGTGTGAATGTTCACCTATACAGATCTATGATTGGTTCATTGATGTATTTGACAGCTTCTAGGCCTGACACTACATTTGCTGTGAGTGCTTGTTCAAGGCATCAAGTTACTCCACTTACTTCTCACTTGAATGTCAAAAAGATCTTCAAGTACCTTAAAGGCCAGCCTCATTTAGGTCTTTGGTACCCAAAAGAGTCCCCTTTCAAGCTGGAAGCTTATAGTGATAGTGACTATGCTAGTGCAAATTTGGATAGAAGGTCCACAACTGGAGGTTGCTAAGTTCTAGGGAGAAGATTGATTTCTTGGCAATGCAAGAAACAAACTATTGTTGCTACCTCATCTACTGAAGCAGAGTATGTTGCTGCTGCCAATTGTTGTGGGCAGGTACTTTGGATACAGAATCAGTTGCTGGATTATGGGTTCAATTTCATGAATACCACCATCTTTATTGATAATCAAAGTACCATATGCATTGTTAAAAATCTAGTTTTTCACAATAGAACAAAGCATATTGAGATAAGACACCACTTTATAAGAGATGCATATGAAAAACATTTGATAAAAGTGGTTAAAATTCACACAGATGATAATGTGTCAGATTTATTGACTAAAGCTTTTGATGGACCTAGGTTTCAACACTTAGTTGTCCACATTGGGATGGTTAACCCTTAAATGCAATGTTTGAGGGGAGGCATAAGCCTCAGGGGAGGCATATGCCTCAGGGGAGGATTGAATGTTGTTGTAAATCTTGTATAATTTTAGATTTCTAACACTAACCATCTAATGTGTTTCTTAGCATATTAGTTTGTTTGCTGGGTTTGCTACTATGTGTTTGTTTCACAGCATACAGGTCTGTGTAGTTGCTGGTTTGGATTGTTTGGAACAAGGTCTTGTAACTTGAAGTTATTGTTTCTTCTGAAGCAGTTATTGTTTCTACTGAAGAAGGAAAAAAGTGATGTTCATTGTTGCTACTGAAGTATATACAACTGATTATCTCTGTTTCTACTGAAGTGGAATACAAGTGATGCTCATTACATCTACTGAAGTGAAAGACAAGAAGTGTTGGAATATAGTAATTCAAGTTTTTCATTCATTCAAGAAACAAGTTACAGAGTACAAACAACTTCAAAAGTAAATAAAGATCATTCCTATACATTTTCAACTACACAAATCCTAAAATTCTATCATTCATATTCCAGTACGATGAAGAAGCTGAAGGTGAAATGGAAGGATGGATTGATGAAATCGTTGATGATGCTCAAGAACCTATGTTTGGTCCCTGGCAACATCATACTATCTAAATTTGGTCCCTGGCAACATCACACAATCTTCTACTCCATTTTCCCTTTCCCTTTTTCCATCATCTCTGCCTTCTTGCCCTTTCCCTTGGGTCCATGGTATGAAGCACTAGATCTTGGAGCAGGAAGACCAATCACCACTTCTCTTGATTTTGGAAGTGGAGGGTTAGATCTCCTTGACAAAGGCAATGACAATGGTTGTAAAGATGGATTGGCACTTCTGGTCCTTGTTCGAGAGCAAGAAGAAGCCAATTGGATGGACGAAGAAGAGGGTGGTAAATGATTTCTTTTGGGATCATGAGGAGGAAGGAATGATGGGTCTTCATTTTCAGAAGATTCCTCATCAGAGGTTAAAGGTAAAGGAACATTGAGGTCATGCCTCTTTTTGCGAGCCTCTTCCTTGGTTTGCCAAGGTTTCTCAGGGCATCCGGGTGGAAAATAATTACCCCACCCATTGCTCTCTGAAGATGATGATGAATCGGATGATATCTCAATAGGATTCATGTTTGGAAAAATATTTGAGATGGTAATTGGGAGGTTATTGAGAAATTAGGGTTTGTTGATAATTGGGGAAAAGTGATAACTGTATCGAGTGATTTGGGGTTATTTTATAGACAAAGTCAAGGATTGATGGTCATTAATGCGAGTTCGGTGGCACAGTAAAACTCAAGATATTTACTTACGATATTTTTACACTTGCATTGATTCTGCTGATTGACTATCAATCAGCAGATTGACCATTGATTCTGCTGAAGGGTTGTTTTTGAAAGTTATTTTACACGTCAGATATGGTCAACAAACTGTTCCGATATACTTGGCCACGATTGGGTAACTTCCTTTTATAACCTAATTCAAATCACTTTGCCCAAAATAACTCACTCCATCATCAAACAGTTTAAACCCATTCCCAAATTGATTAAGTCGTAACCTCTCATCACAAAATCTTCACATGGCATCTCTTCAAGTCAAGAAAGATCATAACAAGGTTGCTTTTCTGACTAAGACAAAAGGCCATGAGCAATATGATCCAATGGTAGAGTTTTTGCAGAGTTCCAAGATTCATTATGCTCTAACACATTCTCCAACTGTGATATATGAATCGTTGGTGAAACAATTTTGGGCAACGGCTGCTAAGAGGTCTGACACAGAGATTGTAGCAACAATTGAAGGAACAGAGTATGTGGTGACTGAATCACTGATTAGAACACAGCTACGGTTGAATGATGAAGGAGGTGTCTACCATACCAACACTGAAGAAATCCTTGCTGGTTTAAGAGATGTTGGCTACCAAAGCACTGCAACAGACATGTGGCACAAGAATCAGTTCTGTCCTATGTGGAGATTTTTGGTGCACACATTGCTTCAGTGTATCAGCAACAAGTCAGGTGGATGGGATCAGTTCTCTACCCAATTGGGTTGTGGTATTGTATGTCTCTCAAAGGGTTTAACTTATAATTTTTCTAAGTTTATCTTTGATAATATGATTGAAAATATTCAAAGGAAAAAGCATAAGTTTATAATGTACCCTAGGTTCTTACAGATGATATTAAACATAACAACCCAAGAGCAAACCTTTTGTCCCATAGGAGCACTTACAAAGAAAGTTTTTGCTTCTATGAGAACTAATTATGAAGGGGCATTTCACCCTTTATTGCCAGCTATGTTGCCACAAGGCAATGATGATGCTGGTTAGGGTGATAATGTTGATGCTCCTCCCTCTCTACATCCTGCTGATGATGGAAATCCATCATCTCCCAGTGTTGCTGCTGATGGTAATCCATCAGTTGCCACTTATGAGGGACCTTCCATTACTGCTGAAGCATCCAATGCTTCTCCTGACCAGCCTCCACCATCCCCTAGTTCACCCAGGCCTCACACACCACCTATCTCTATTGCTCCTGATGAGCAAATTCATGAGGTTAAAGAGACTCTTCAGTCTCTTGGTACACAAGTACCTTTACCTTTTGAACCTGAGATAACTAGACTGCCTACACCTAGTCCTGAAAGAGAGCCTTTTAATGATAGCATTCCTACATTTGAGCCTGTTTCTCCTGAAAGGCCCAATGATGCTCCCATTACCACTGAGCAATCTGATGGTGGAGCTGAGGAGCCTATTACTCTCACAACTGTATATGATTTGCTCAACAGGTATGTCAAAAAGGTTGATGATCTTCAAACAGAGCTTGCAGATACTAAATCTTCACTTGGTGCTGAAATTGTGGCTTTGAAGAATAAGATTCAGGGACTAGAAGCACAACTTGGGAAGAAAAGGAAAAGAAACTTGGTGGTTTCTTCTGATGAAGAACAAGAGGGAAGGCAAATGGACTCTCTTGAAGTATTAGCTGATGTGGCTCAACAAGCTGCTGCTTCTTCATCTCCAAACGCTATTCCACAAAAGGAGACAATTCAGTTCAGCAGAAAAAGGAGGAGACAATATTTGGCTCAAGTATCTGCTGAGACTTCTAAAGTAGTAAATGAGCAAGTTCCTGCTGAGGCAGATATGGTGCCTGTTACAGTTGATCAAGCACAAGCTCAGTCTTTTGCTACACCTTCAGAAGAACCCTCAGTAGTATTTGTTGCTGGGTAAACTTTTGTGCTGGAATCTGAAACTGCTGGTGATTCTACTTAAGTTGAAGATTCTACTTCACAAGTTTCTTCTGATGCACCTGCTGCTGCCCTTTATGTAGATTTGTCTCATGATGAGGAGCCATCTACTATTGCTCCTGATGTGTATGTTTCTGCTAAAGGGAAGGAAGTTTTTGTTGAAGAAGTAATTGATCCAGAGTCTATGTCCGATAAGGAAAGGTCTGAGCAGATAAGAATGCTTAAAGAGTATGAAGATCAGATGAAGAGCAAAGCACTACAAGAAAAACTTACAGCTCAGTTTACTTCAAATCTGTCTCCTGCAAGACAAAGAGAATTGGATGCACAATCCATTCAGTTTACTGATGAGAAGTGGGATACATATACTATGCAAGCTGCATCAAATCCTACTCTTGCTCAGAGTATACTGGGAGCTAATTTTGATAGGGAAAATTTTGCTGCTCAAATGGTTGCACTTGGAGATCAGAAGAAGAAGGATGCAGCTGAAAAGAGAAAAGCCATTGCAATTCAAAAGGCTAAGGCTAAAAGAGATAAACCACTTACTGAAGCAGAGAGGAGAACTTACATGAGGAATGTGGTTTACAACCAAAGTGTTGCTCTATACACTTCTGGTTTGAAAAAGAAGCAAATTTGTAATCTGCCTGATTCTGAGCTGATAAGGCTGTATAATTTGATTATGAAGCAAATTAAACCAGCTTCTCAAGTGAAACGGATTGCTGATGCTCTAGATGCTCCTACTGTCAAAAGATCCAAGATTGTTGATTCAACTGCTGATGGTGTGCAAACTGCTGATGGTGTACAATCTACTGTAAGTCTACCATCTGCTGAAGCAAAGGGTGTGTCTTCCATTTCTACTAAGGAAGCATCTGCTAGTCAACCATCAGTTCTTCATGTTTCTTCTGAAGCTTCTATCATACCTGTTTCTTCTGAAGCTTCACCAATAGCTGCTGATCATGATATGGATTTAAAGGAAAAGCAAAGTACAATTGAGATTCCCTCTTCTGTATCTGCTGATCAAGGAAGATCATTTCTTTCCAACTATCGTGCAGTCCTGTCTAAGCAAGCTGAACAAGCAGCTGCTAAAGCTAAAAAGGCTAGGGAAGAAATGGATAAGTTGTATCATAAAGGTGTGCATATCTCCATTCCTTCTGATGTTACATCCTCTGTTCCTGCTGAAGATGCCTCTGGTGCATCTGACAAGGTGGATCCTTCTATCTCTATGGGAATTTATGTACCTGGTAGGAGAAAGAAGAGGATGTCTCACAAGAGACATGTTGCCATTAGAAGATCTCTAAGAATATCCAAGAAACAGACTGCTAAGAAGGAGAGATCATCTAAACATGTGGATCTACAGGCTGACAATGCTACCTTTATCAAGAAGGGTTCTCCTACAACTTTTCCAGAGGATTCTTATAGTGTATTAACAGATTGGAAGGTGACTGATGGCCAGATCAACACCATTCATAGACTGGATAAATCCTCTATGGAGTTTACTTTCTTGAAGGACATACTCCATTTGGTGGATAGACAAGACCTGAACACTCTGTATGCCTTTGTATCACATTATTATGCCAATCATAAACCACAAGGGGCAGGGTTGTACTTATTGGGGGATCTACAAGTTCTGTTTGATTCTCAGTCTCCTAATAGTACAGGGTATTCTATTTGGAAGAATTCTCATAAATGGAAGGTTGATACATGGAGATTCTATCCTTATCCAAATGTACATGTTGTGGAGACCAAGTGTGGGATGAGAGTTTGCATGTTTTCTGATCAGCAGTATCCCTTGTCACCTAAACTGCTGAGAAGATTGCTCAGAAGGAAATTGGAGGTTCCTCCTAATCCAGTGTCAAATGATCTCACACATGCTGAACAATTGGTTGGATTGATCAAGTCTCAGCTTCTACAACCACAGGCTTCTACTTGATTATGGTATTATTTGTTGTATATAATTTTTTTTAGTAAAAAAAAATAATAAAAAAATAATAAAAAAATAAAAATAATAAAATAAAAAAAAAAAAAAGGTAGTTATTAGATTTTTGTACTAACTGTTTGCAGGTTTGTTGTATACTTACTCTATTGATGGTTCTCAACTCACCAGATGTGACTTGTGTCCCTCAAAGAGTTTGCTAGTCCAAAGGGTACAGCTTTGGTAAAGACATAACAAATCTGTTGTTGGCTGTAATGATTTGCCAAAAATCATAGGGTACTCAACTCACCCATGCTTCATTGCTGAGAGATGAAATGGTCATCAATTCACCATAGATCTTATTCTGTGAAAATCCTAAGAATTGACTAGCCCATAAGTATATGGCTTGTGGTAAAGGCATTGGAAATCCATATTGGTTTTCAATTCACCAAGGATGTTTCTTTTAAAAATTGGCTAGTCCTGAGCAAACGGCTACAGGTAAAGACAACTTAAATCCGTTTATAGTTGATGATTTACTCAAAATCATATGGTTATCAGTGTACCATGGTTTTCGGACTAAAACATTTGGCTACTCCAGTGGTGATGGCTATTGGTAAAGAGACATCAAATCCATTATTTTCAATGATTCACCTCTCACAGGAGTTAACACACCTGGATGTGATGAGAATAGTATGAAACTTATTTGTTTTTGATGTATCTACTCTCATATGTTGTTGCAAAGATATGGTGTTTCAAGCTTATTCATCATAGAGATGTGAAGTTTTTGGTTCTTTGCTGCTGATGTTCGAAGACAATCCTCTTTACATTGTTGTGATTACTGATCTATCAAGGAATCTTGAACTAAACCATGTTAAATTCATGATTAGGGGAGGATTGTTGGGAATTCTGCTAAGTGAGAATTCTGCTGATGGAATCTGCTGAAGAGAAGATTCTGCTGAAGAAGTGCTACTGCTGAAGACTAAGTTTCAGCATATTTAGTTTCTGCGGATATAGTTAAACCGCGTATTTTGTAATATAGTTAGGATATGCATGAGTAATATTAGTAAAAGATAATGCATATTGTTTAGAGTTTATAGAATATACGTTTCTTGTGAAACGGTTTTAGGTTAGGGTTCCTTGTCTATAAAAGGAACACAAGTTTATGTTCTAAAAGAGAGTTTTGAAAAACAAGTTCTTATTATATAAAAGATCCATAGAGGATCAAACGTTCTTAGTATTCATTGTTTCTGTTTGTATTTGTTTTCCGCATTAGAATACAAGCTTTGGAGATTCTCTATTAGAGTGTTTGTGATTACATAGACACTGCTAACGATCAACGAGAGCTACAAGATCTATCAAGGGTATTAGTTTCAACAACTTGCTATATAATTTTGGAAAAATAAATCGTCTTAAGACATTTAAGCTAATTCGACTCGGAATTGATAACGTGGCTAGCATATTCATAACTATTACCACTTAAATGTGAGGAATTTTCAGCCTTATGCCCTTATATTGTGCTAGCTTCTTTGTTTATGAGTGTGCCGATGTTTTATTTATTCTAGAACTTATGCTGAAAATCTTTATGAAACCGTTGTGAGATCACATTCGTGTGATATAAGTGATTTTAAATGATAAAGAGGCAAAAATAGGATTTACACCAAATAGCCTGTAAAACCCTTAATTCTAAATACCTAATTTTGCGTATAAATTAAAATTTTCCTATGTTACTGAGGCGATTAATTAAAAACACGAATATAATTAAACGAACTAACCGTAAACCCAAATAATTATAACAAAACATCACCATGGAAGATTTCGAATATATTTGGACTCTAAAATATTTGTGAACATAAAATAAAATTCGTGGGATTGTTTGCGTTGCACGGGATACCATTTTGGGCCTAATTTTTTTTGATACGCAACTAATATACAACCAAAGGCCTTGTAAACATGAGCCCATGAAACCCTCGACCCTTTTGGCCCATCTTCGAAGCCAAAACAAACAAAGAGGACCGGTGTTTAGTTTTTTTTTCCCACACAGAAATTTTATACACTCCATCTTAAAAAAAAAATAAATAAATAAATAAAAAAAAAAAATAAAAAATAAAAAAAAAAGTAAAAAAAAACGCTAAACCTACATGGCGGTTGTTTTGGTTCCCTCTTCATTTTCACGAAACAAGGTGGTTCAAGAGGGTGTAAAGGAGGTGGTGTTTGATCATGGGTTCATTGATTCGAGTGGGTATTGATTTGCTTTGGATTCGTTGCTGTTTGGTGCCCTTGTTCCCTCGTTATTCTTCCAACTCGATCATCAAAGGGTATCACGAATAACCTTGTTCTTTTCCTCCCATTTGATCTTCTTTACATACGTTTGTTTCATGCCTTATGATAGCTCTTTGAATCGGCTTAAAAAGATATACATGTTATCCGTTTGAACTCACATAAAATCATAAGAATAACAAGCTTAATTGACTCATGGTTTCTGTTTTGATTGACATAATATATTAAACCCTAAATCTGATATATAACCGTAAAAACAAAGGTACAATTAATGGAATTAAATGATAAGAACCCTAAGAAATTATTATGAATTGATTAGGCTTATAAGGGTTAGGGTTTATTAGGATTTATAAATTTTCAGCAGTGCAGAATTTTGATCGGGTTGTAAGGTGTACGAAATAATGATATCAATGTGATTTTCTGAGTTTCTTGAGTCTAAATCTATTTAATATTTATCTAGTTTCTGTAAAAGTAAGCCACTTAACTTTTAGAGGTCGGGAAGGTTGATTTTTGATTTTTACAACATAAGTTGTCAAACCTGAGAAACAAAGTCTGAAAATCAGTTGGAATGGGGGATTTTTCGTTTGCAGACCATAAGGTATTATTGGCTATAAATTGTTATGGTGAATATTTGGCATGTTAAATTACTTCTGGAATTTTTGGGGATTTTTTTGAATTTTTCTAACTGGTCTAACCGACCCATACTTTAAAGGTGTAACAGCAGGTCGGTTTTCTGAGTAATCTGAGTTTGAGTATTTTTAGCACGGGGTTAAGCTAACTAATAAATTCTGGGAAAATTCGTGTGCGTTCTAAAGACATTGAAGTATCTGTGTGAATTTTTTTGAATTTTATATTTGAGGTCTGATGTGGTTCAAAAATTCGTAAAGTTGTGACCTGGTTGTGGTTGAAACGAGTTAAGTGGATTAATCTTTAACATAGAAGTAAGATTAGATTTCTCGCGTTAGAACTATGGATGAAACAAGCTCTCGTAGACTATGGCATTAAGTTAGATAAGTGTGCAACAACAAAGGAGTTATACATGTTAGGTTATACCCCATTCAACACTCTCACATCAAACATATAGAATTTCATCATCACTTCCTTATGATCATAAGATATGTAGAAAAGGGTAGCATGTGACAATAGCCTTAACCAATTCCCTTGAGCATGAGATCTTTAACAACCATCTTTTAAAATCTATGATTAATGGTATTTGTTGTCAAAAATCTAATATCTTTAAAAATATGTGTGGAAAACTAGAAGGGGGGGTTGAATAGTTTTACGTCTTTTAATTTTATAAAAACTTTGTTCCAAAAATGTTGATTAGAGTTTATGTGAAATCTACTCTTCTACAATATAAACAAGTATATATAAACTAAATAACAAAGTAAGTAAAGTAGTAAATGAGAGATGGAAGGATCGAACCGCGAGACAAGAGATTTATAGTGGTTCGGCTACAAGGACACCTTCCTTTCCCTACTCCACTCCTCGAGCACCTAACTCGAGAGTTTTCTTCACTATGTCAACAATCTCCCTTATGGCGGAGAAAACCTTACACACCAATTATCACACCACAACTTCGTCACGCCTTTTTCACAACTACTTCACAACTTCTTCACACCTACTTCACAACTTCTTCTCACCTAAGCACTACTTAATCAAACTACTTCTTCTTCACACCGACACTATTTGCACACTACAATCACTTCAAAATTTCTCTACCTACACACCTTACTAGCCTAAATCCTTAAGCTTACTTCTATCTAACTAGTGTTCACAACTTATACAAAAATGGATGAATAATATTCATGTGATGATGCACAAACAACTTGGATGTGGAGGTCGCAAAAAGTTGTAATACTTCTAGTCTTGAAGGATCGAAGTATTCTTCTCTTGCACTTGAAAGGTTGAAGTTGGATCACTTGGAAATAAAATCTTATGATTATATGATCAAAGGATTTTAGAGAATGGAAATGGAAATTTAGATCAGAAAGTTTGGAGTGCAAAAGGTAAGGAAAAAATGTAGGGAATGTCCAGTATTTATAGGAAAATTATTGGGCTGGAGGAGCATGGCCAGTCCCCTTAATAATTAAGGGGACCGCCTTTATAATTAAGGGGGCCACCCAAAAAAATTTTCCAGAACTTTTGTCTTTTTGTTGGGAAGGTTTTTCCTGAAGAATATAGCCGTTTTTTGGGTAGAAATTTGAATTCAAAATATTTATTTTGAATAAAACATTTCTAATAAAAACAAAAACATTTTGTATAAGTTTAAAAATGTTTGTCCCACTTTATAAAAAAATGTAAGGTTTGTAAAAATAAAAATTCCTTTGATCATAAAATGCATTAAACATGTTGTTTATTCATACCTTAAGTGATTTGGATATTAAAGTGTATATTTACGACTAAATACTTGTTTACGTCATAATTTGTAGTTCAATGAGTTTAAGTTTTGTGATTATCAAAACATAGAGATATCTATATATGTTAATAACGTTTTTAGGCGTTATTTATTTCAACAATCTCCCCTCTTTTTGATGATTACAAAACCTAAACTCATCAAGTCTAAAAATTAATTTTTAGACATTTATTTAGTGAGTTTATATCCACTTCTCTCCCTTTTTGTAGAATCAAAAAGGTTATGCTGACTAGCTTCATAAATGAAGTTAGACAGGATGAAAGCTCCCCCTTGATGTGTGCTCCCCCTCGTTCGAGGGCACCAAGGAATCGAGATATGGAATTCTCGCAAGAAAAATATTATAAGCACAAGCATATATAGCAAAATATGGGAAACAACAAGCATAGCAAACAAATATTAAGGTCACATAGCAATATATTCATTAATTCAAATTACTAAGTAAAAGATCCTAATTTGCCAAAGAGAGCCATCGGACTTGCTTGCAACAAAAGGTTGGTTGATTCTTATATGAAAGTGAAAATCATGAGAATATAGTATGCTTAGATGGTTGATGATGGAGTGTTTAGAATGAAAGTAGTTGAGTTAGGGTAAGATTTTTGGATTAATGGAGGTATATATTTGGGTGCATGGATGTTGGAGAGTTTGGTGGTGGAGAGTTTGGAGATGGTGAGTTAGGAGCGGAAGATGTTGATTGAGGTTTTGGATGTTGTTCAAGTGAGGGTGTTGGATGAGATCTAGTGAGAAGATACTCAATCCAAGTGAAGTGTTCATTCCATGCAATGGTTTGTTTTTGGAGAAAGATGCAACAAGGACAATTGTGGATATGGTCTTCAACTCGATTTGAGTTGTGGGGTGATGAAGGAGGTTGATCCAAGTTGCTTTGTGCAAGGAATAGGGCAATAAGAGCACTAAGTTCATGGGCTTCCTTGAGTTCTTCAATGAACTTCAAGTATTCGGAGGAAGGTGATAATGGTGGTGTGATTGTTATTTGGGATGGTTGTTTGGATATGCAACACAGGAGTAGCATATGAGTTGGTGGGGAGTGGTGGTAATTCTTTTGGTGAGACATTTTTTATTATGGGTAATAATTGATGGATGAAGATGAAGGTATGGTAGAAAAGGGTGTTTCATGAGTGGAGGGTGTTTTGGTTGAAATGGATGGATTGGGTGTGTGTAGTTGGAAGTAAAGTTGTTGGAAGTGTAGTTGGGTGATTGACCAAGTTGATAGGGATTGTGGTAGGTTTCATTGAAGTTAGTTTTAGGTTGAGATGTGTGGTTTGGGATGAAGGTGGATGTTTGGCCAATGTGGTAAGGTTTGTAAAGAGGTTCAATGGAAAGTTTTTGGATGGTGCATTGGTAGGTGAAATAGGATGTGAGGTAAGCATTTTGAGTATGGAGAGGAAAGTGGGTGATGCAAATTGCGTTGTGCAAGGTGCATAGTATTAAGATCACGAAGATCATGGAGTTGGTCAAGTTCTCCACAAAACTTCAAGGTTTCCAAGGAAGATGATGATGGAGAAATTTCGTTGTTGTTGACATGTAATGTTGGTGGGAAAGAGAGTGAGGTGTTAGGGATGTAATGTTGATTGTTGTTTGGAGTTTAGATTTTTCAACAAAAGGATTGTTTGGAGGAAATGGATAAAATGTAGGTACGTAGTTGGGAGCATAGGTGGATGCTTGACCATTATGAGGATTGAGGAAGGGTTCATTTGAGTGAGCTTGAGGGTTGAGTGTATAGTTGGATACATAGGAGGAATTTGGTGTTGGATGTTTAACAACATCATTTAGTTCGATGGGCTTTTTATGGATGTTAGGCTTTCTTCTCCAAATGGGTTTCTAGGTCATCTAAGCTAATCTTAAGGTTCTTGGTTTTGGTTTAATGGGAGAGGACATGATGAGATGAGTGGAGATTGTGAGGAATGGGCGTGTTTATAGTGTAGGATTGGTGGGATTAAGGATGGATAAAATTTGTTGGATGGATTGGAATAAAATGTGTTTGTGAATTTTGGGAAGTATAGGATGAAATGGGCTAAAAAATGAAAAGTTTCTGAAATCCCGACCATCAGATGCCCGGTCCCCTTAAATAGGGGCCAGTCCCCTTAAATATTAAGGGGGCCGCCTTATGAATTAAGGGGGCCGCTCATCTGGTGGTTTCTCAGATTACCAGAAATGGGTTTTTGGCAGAAAATTGTAGAAAGGGTTGTGTTTTTAGGTTTAGTTTCAAGCAAGTCCAACTCTTTGAGGCAATAAAGCATGTAACAATTATGTATGCAAAGCATGTTCATTAAACACATTAAGCAAACAATCAAATTTATCTAGCATACAACCTACTCATTAAGCAAGCAATATATATGTTCAAAGAAACAATAAGTATTTCATAAAACCATTATTAGGAAGATTAATAAACTAGTGAATTAATCCTAATGAGTGTCTATGTGCAATACGTGGGGAGTTGTGATAGCATGGTCTTCTAGACTTGTTACAAACAAAATCTTAATAGACAAACCATGGTTCACTTGATTTGATTTAGTTCACTTATAAATGTCATGTACATAAATATAGATGACAAATATGAGATCACCATGCATGATTTAAAGAAATGTTTTTAGCATTATTCAACAATGTTTGAAAGTAGGTTTTTAATGTATATGTGAAAGTTATTTGAATAAAATAGATTGGGTTTTATTTCAAAATGTGCTTATGAAGAATGGGTAAGATAAAAATTTCCCAATCTTTGACTTTGATCGAAAGAGAATTATTGACATAGATTAAGAAGAAAAATGAAATAGTAAAACATGTTAATAGAAAAGTGAAATGCCCATCTAAAAGATCATTTTTCCAAAATGTGAAGTTTTTGTATATTTTTAAAGATACTATATTTTTTGTTTTGTCAACAAATACCATTATTCCTAGATTTTAAAAGATGGTTGTTAAAGGTCTCATGCTCAAGGGAATTGGTTAAGGCTATTGTCACATGCTACCCTTTTCTATATATCCTATGATCATATGCAGTGATGACTAAATTCTATATGTTTGATGCGAGAGTGTTGAATGGGGTATAACCTAACATCTATAGCTCCTTTGTTGTCGCACACTTATCTAACTTAATTCCGTAGTCTACGAGAGCTTGTTTCATCCATAGTTTCTAACGCGAGAAATCTAATCTTACTTCTATGTTAATGATTAATCCACTTAACTCATTTCACTTCATCACCATGAGTTTT